>VWZK01014989.1:14046-147056 GCA_013396935.1 Baryphthengus martii | reverse complement strand
AAAAAAAGAGAGAGAAAAACACAAGCAGGGATGGATGAAAAAATAAGTATATGGAGAAAGCTGTTAGGAAACCTCACCAAAAAAAAGCTGCAGATTTTAAGTAGCTTGCCAAGAAAGGAATGACAAGAGAATTTCTCAGTTGAATTATAACAGTACAGAAGAGGCTATTTATACAAGATAAATTAAATCTGAGATGAATGGTAGAACAGCAGACAGGAAATATTGACACAGCCCCAAGACTATTGGCTGTAACCTAAGTGGACATTGTAAGTTGGCCAGAGAAGAAAATAAAGTATGATGTAGCAAGGTAACTGCATTCTGGGCGCTCTGCAAGCCTGGACTGCAACCAGGGAAGCAAAAGCACTGTCAGTGCAAAATAAAATTGTAAATACTGAAATAATGGAAACGAGAAGTTTTCAATAGTTATTCTTCATGAAATACATGGCAAGACACCAGATCCTACTTACAAATTGATGCAAACTGATGCTGGATTTTTCCATTTAATGAGATTGTTAATCAAAAATGCAAGAAAAGATTGACAAATCTATGTTATAGCTTAAGCGCCAAAAAAATCTAGGTCAGTGATAAAATCCATTATTCATAATGGTGGTATCATAATAAGAGTAGATAAACAGAAAGCTGTAACCACTATAAGATCACTGATCCTTAGAAAGAGGCACCAATGTCCTTGGTGCTAAGGATACTAAGGAGGGTGAGAATTTTCTGAATTTTTCTAATGGCTCTTCTGAGTTAAGGTGACTACTTAAGTGGACTATTTGAAATTTATATTTCTGTTATAGGAATATCTTAGATAATAAACCAAAACAGACTTATAAAACACTATGCAAAATTTTAAGAGCTTTAAAAACACGTCAGTTAAATTTAAGCAGCACAATAAAACTCGTAAAACATATATATACATAGATAAAACATCTGTATCTATAAAGCAGCATATACCTCATGAGGGTTATAATCTGGAGGTAATTTCTCTAGCATCTCATCGGCCAGACGCTGCACCACTGCTTCTCGGGTTTCCCCTCCTCCAGTGCTGCTGTCTTTGGGTTGGATGCTCACAATTGTACTTAGTGTCTCGTTAGCCAGGTTAGTCTGGTAAGTTATATCTGCATTAGGGTGAAGTCCAAATACCTTAAAGGGAAGTAAAAAAAAAAACAGAAAAAAAAATTATTTTCCTTCTAAAATTGTATCAATGAAAGAATGCGTGAACATGGATAAACAAGGAAGAAAATCCTCTGCTCTAAAAAAATGATAGATATTAATAGGTCAGTGGAATTACACCCATTTAACTGCCCAAGGACCAAGCCCAAATTACACAAAAACATCAGCATAGACCGCATTTACAAAAACATTTTCATTCACATGAGTGCTTTTTTTAACTGATCTGGTTATCTTCACATAGCAAGCTTTGGATCATGCTGTGGTGTGCTATCAAGGGGGTACAAATTGATTCCTTTCCACTGGTTCAGACTAGAACTTGGAAACATGTCATATGTGGACACTGATCCCTCACCACTAGCTCTTTGTCTCTGCAGATCTATTGCCATCATACCAACTCAAGTAGATGCTCCTAATAATCGGACCAGTTACCGTTTCTAACACTTTTTTTTTTTTAACTCAGTCTCTTAGGCTTAGAAGGCAGGCATCACAGTGAATAACACACTGCCCATATTCAAAGTACCTAAAAATTTTATGAGTAGTGATATATTTAGGATATTTTATGATTTAGCTAGTTTTGGTTTAAGTCTCTCACCTCTTACTTCCCCCTTTCTGAAATGGAATTATTTTATTTAAGGTAGAGTTAGCACAGAATTATTCTAAGGCTGCCCTTTGTCTGAATGATAATGGCTTTCTCAGAAAATTCCACTGAAATACCAGTAAGTCTATAATTGTCAGGTTGACAATTACAACCCTTCTCCAGGAGGAATTGTACTGTGACTTATTTCACAAGCCCTCAGTTAGTTATAGCATTAACTATCTTTTACAAACTTTTAACCACTGATCCAACGATGAGGGAGGCTTGCCCTAAAACTGAGCACCAAAGGCAAGCAATCTTCTATTTCTATTTTTTTCATGTTTTCATATTTTACATTAGAATTAGTGTATTACAAGAAGATACTTGTATGACTAACATTTACATACAATGAGGACAGAATTAAAAGGGCCATATGTATTATTGTTATGCTCATAAATCTATAAACTCAGAGATAAGGGATCTGAGTGGCTGCAGTGGTGTCAAAGCCAGCAAAGTTGCACTGATTTACATCAGTCGTGGATCTGATCCTTACAACAGCACAAAGTACACAGTATTGACCTAACATGGCGTGCAAGAGAAGGTGTGACTATAACTAGTATGGAACTAGGTTCCAAGTAGGATTAAACGCATTTTACACATAGCAGTTTACTCATTATTTAGGGTTGTAAAGAATCAAAATACCAATGCACTTTATTTGTCATGGAATGAAACACACATTTGAAGATACACTCCTTCCTGCTGTTGCCCTCACAGAGTAAGGAATGGTTTGCTTAGTTTTGCTCTAGCAGGTTTTTTGGCAATGCTATAGTCCAAGTTAGAAACATGAGAAATACATGCTATTGCAAACATAAATTGTAGAGGTAATCCACGGGCTAACTTCATAATTGCCTAAGACTGTCATGTTAGCTGGGAGACAGCTCTAGTCCCATGTTTTTATGCAAGTGTTGCATGGAGGAATAAGAAAAAAAGAAACAACCATAGCAAAGCAATGAGTGGGCCAGTGTCCTCGATGTCCTGTAAATTAATCAAGAGGCCAAATTTCTCATCTTTTTGATCCAAAATCTCTGTGAATTTTGATTAAAAAGAGGATGCTGGATTTTGTCTTGCAGGTTTTTTTTTTAGCCTGATAAATACTCAAAACCAATTGCTAAAGCTCTCTGCCCCTCTAAAATCAAAGTCATTTTCAAAGGGATTGCTGAGTTCAATAGCCCTCTTCAGAAGTCAGTGTTTATTCTGATGAGAGGTTGAAATTTCATCAAAAGAGCAAGGATACAGCAATCAGATTTATTCAGTCTTTCTTAACCAAAAATGGAAACGGGAGGAAAAAAAGATAGACTGTTTTGACTAGCACAATATCCTTTGTGGAACAAAAAAGACTGTGAGCTTAAAAGGTTAAAGGTTTCCATGAGCAATTTTGAACAGATTTTGGAATGACAGAAGAAAGTCGTAGCTTTCTTCCTAACCTGTGAAAATGTGAAGGAGAAAAAGATGTTTGCATTCCTGGACTTTATCCTATTTACATAAAAGTCAAAGGTAAAATTCCACTACATCAAACCACACATACAGATTTTTTATAGGCACCAAAAATGCTTTAAAAATACATTGCAGTACTGTGAGATAGGATCCCAAGTGCTTAGAAAAGCGGATATACGAAAGTGGCACCTGAAATCTTATAGAGTAAAGGTTCGTACACTGACAGGAATCACTTCATGAGCTGGGCTCAAGTGGATCCTGCTGGTGCATTATCATGGCTGCATCTGCCCTCACTTGGAAAGGGTATATCGTTGCCAGCACAAATACTCTTGCATTCTGCTTTTACTACCTTCATATATTTAAAACTTTTCAAGTTTATTTTATGACCTTGGAATCTTCTTACTCTCTTAGCCAGTACATTATCAGTAACAGAAAACTAGAGTTTTTTTCCTGTTCAGTCCTATTTGATTTTAATAGAATTTCTCTCTAAAGGCATTTCTCAAGTTAATAGCAACGAGACATAAATCCAGTGCATTCAATTCTGTTTCAATTTTAACTAACTTCATCACATATGCTTGTACTAGAGGGAGAAGAAAGTTGCAGTCCTTCAACTAATGTGTGCGCTGCAGTACACACACACTGGGTCATGTAAAAGTGGTTGAAACCAGGAACCACCCTGAACCATCGAATCATGACAACATCCAGATCTTCCTGAAGTCAAAATAGAATAAGCTCCCAATTATAAATTGCACAATGAGACCATACGACTTTTTTATTTTCATTATTTCTTAGTTTGCCTGTCTGCTTAATCCCATACAGAACTGCAAAATCACAAAATAGTTTCGTTTGGAAGGTATCTCTGAGAATCTAATCCAAACCACCTGCCTAAGCAGGATCAGCTAAAGCAGGCTTTCCACTGCAGTGTCCGTCCAGTTGGGATTTTAATATCTACAAAGGTTGAGACTCTGTAACCACTCTGGGTAACCTCTTCCAGTGCTTGACCACCTTCATTGTAAAAAAGTGCTTCCTTCTTGTCAGATGGAATTTCCTGGTTAATTTATGCCCATTGCCTCTCATCCTTTCACTGGCTAGAAACGAGACAGTCTCTGGTTCCATCTTTACACCCTCCCAACAGGTATTTATACACATTGATAAGATCCTTCCTGAGCCTCCAAGCTTGGAAGAAACCCCTGAAGAGACTGAAGTCTACTTTCCTGAAATCCAGGGCTGTGGTCCTGTTTTAAGACCTACTCTCTCCTCTTAGGATCCTGACCTACTGATCACTGCAGTCAAGGCTGCCTCTGGATTTCACATCCCTGACCAGTTCTTCCTTGCTCATAAGTATCAGGTCCAGCCAAGTACCTTTCTTTGTTGGGTCCTCAGTTATCTGTGCCAGGAATTTGTCATTAATGCACTCACGAAATCTCCTAGACTGCTTGAACCCTACTGTATCACCCTTCTAGCAGATAATTAGGGTATTAAGGTCCTTCATGAGGACCAGGGCCTGTGAATGAAGAAGGTCTCATCTACATCTTCCTGGTCAGCAGCTCTACACTAGATAACCACTATAATGATCTGCCTGCTAATCTTGACCTATACATTCATGGTTCTGGAAAATAAACTTGATTAAATTATTTATCATACAAAAATTCCCTTTAACATATTGAAATATTTTACCTCAGGTGTATCTACCACTGGCAATTGCTCTATGTACTGGAGGTAGTCTTCAACCATTTTCCCTTTCGGAATAACGTAATCTTTGTAGAAACAAAATTTTTCACTGAACATGTGCTCTCCAAACCACACTCTTGTATATGTATTCAGCAGCGCTTTGTCAAGGTCATCAGTTACACGGCCACCATACTGTACTTCTCCAAGCATATAGCGAACACAGCTCCAGTTCACTCCACGTTTAATGTCCATATCATCCAAATGATTCTGAACAAATTGCACACTGGCTGCGAAGTCTGCCTGATTAAATTCATAAGGAATATTCCAGCCCAATGGACCAAACTTTCGTCTTTCCTGTTAAATAAATAGAGCTAAAGGTAAAAGGCTGGTTGATAGTAATTGTGAAGAGAATATTAAATGCAGAAGTATCTGTGAAGTATTCTAAGAACGCAGTAGTCCAGCTGGGGATGTATTTCACCAACATTAAAAAAATTATTCTTCTCTTAACAGACGCAAGGCCAAATGCTTGATTATCTAGTAGTTAAATATTTCCTCATTTATCATCATCAGTAGAGAGATACGAACAAAGCAGAATATTAACATTACCATAGAGAAAAAAATCCTCTTTTTTGAGTGCAGTGAATCTGTGAATGTAGAATTATAGTCTTTGAATTTAAAAAATAAAGCTATTGCTTTAGGAAACAATGTTCAAACTTATCAGCCATGATCATGGTCTGTGGTACTCCTATAGACTAGGTATATTTGTACCACTGATGAAGCTGCTTCTTACTAAATGATTTACAGATGCATCTGGCAATATGTAGTTGTTAGGGTGATATCTGCTATTTAAACATTCTTAGTTTCCTCCAGGAAAGAAGAAATGAGTCAAAGACAAGCATACCACAGGCTTCCATTGGACCACAATGTATCAGCCACAGAGTTAAATTATCTAGGCACCAGATATAAACTAAGGATACTGCAAAATCTATCAACAGACTGATGAAAAGTTGTGGTTAATCCATAAAGCATTTTCTTTAATGGAACTGCTGAAAGGCAAGACCCAAAATCATTTTCCACCTTCATTTCCTCCCACAGGTTTCAGTGCAGGGAAGGGTTTGTTTTCACCCTCTTAGCTCTTCTGATTGTGAAAGCAGCAGTTTTAAGACTATGGTTTTCCAACCCAAGCTGTAAATTTCTTTAACGTGCTTTTATGATTTAAAATATTAGTAAAAAAACCAGTTAGTTGAAAGACAAATCATAGAGTCATGCCCAAAGACTTTAACAGACAAGCACACTGATCATTGGTTGACTGTCCTTTTCTACGCTGAAACACCATCCCTGTTGGAAGTACAAGATCACCATGAGCAAACTTCTAAGACAGTTGCAGTAATAAAAGTCTGTTGTTTTCTTTCTTAGTTTACTTGTGTTGATTTACTGATCTGGGAATTCCATCTAAGTATGCTTTAATTTAATAACATGTATTAATAAATGAAACATGGCTTTTACAACAGAAGAAATGTGTTTTTAAACCTGAACAGTCGTGTGAAGAAATGCTACAGCATATAGCAATGGTTTCCATTGTGGCATGTTGCTCACTTCTAGGTGATCCTGAGTAACAGCTGAGTATGTTCGTTTTAAGCCAGCTTTCACACCTAGAAAATACATACAGAAATGTAATATATGAGAAAAAAAAAGTTTGGAACTCATAACTCCATCTTCTGTTAAGCAGAATTCTTTATTCCAGTTTACAGTATTATCTTGTTTATAGCTTAAAAAAGATCTCTTTGAATCAATTATCTGCTCAGCTGGTCATAGCAGGCAAACTTCAATTACATTTTATTTCAGGTAGATGACACATCAAATTAAGTTCAGGAGTTTGGAAGGAATTATACTTAAGTAATCATATTCTAAACTTTACCAACAATAACTGAAATATAAACATAACTATTTAGCAACTGTACAGCAAATAAAAAGACACTTAACATCATATCAAATATAGCACTGAATATCCAAGAGTGTGTGATTTGATATTTGCATATAAAATCTTCTAGTTCAACTGAAGATAACTTGATTTAGATTTCATTCCCACAACAATCTCAAAATTTTGTTTGCAGCTTCTCAAACTGGAATACAGGCACCAAGCTGATGAGATGAGATCCTAAATTCATTGTGGAAATACTAATACTTGGGGAGGTTTGTTTGAGCGCTGACATTTCATATGCCAGGAACAGCTTCCATGGAATACACAAACCTCACTACTCCCAGATGCTTTCAGACAGCACTGCTAAAGCCTCGCCTGTCTTTGGCAAAGAACACCAAGCATGGCTTTCTGATACTAGGTCCCTCTTATATCTTCCATCTAAGCAGCTTAACACGAGTCTAAAAAGACAGATTTTCATGTGCAGTGAATAGATTGTCCAAGTCAATATTCTTGCCATGACACAATAAAAGTCCGATTTCTTCTTTCCTATTTCACAAAGATCCCGTGGTACAATAATCAAATAGTTTTTCAAAATACTATAACAATATCATAAGAGAGTTGCAAAGTAATCAAACAGAAGTGTCTTATCATGTGATGTTACCTTATGTGGCAGGACTGTATCAGAAAACTAGAACTGTTCATACTTCATCCTGACTTAAATTATGACACCAGGCATATTTTTATTAGCAAACACAAGTTGTAAATTGGCTATAACTCGACTTATAAAACAGTCTGTTGGAGATATAGGGTACTATCAATTGAATGATAAGGAGGGGTCACAGCACAATAAAAAGATGCTGAACACTGAATTCAAAAGGGAGGAGGGGAAGAGAAAGAAGTAAAATATTTTTAACAGTAGACTAACTGTTCTTGAGAGTGGAGCATGTACACTGAAACAGGATATCTTTCAGAAGATCAGACATTTTGTAGACATCTTAGTAACGTTCAAAGGAAGATGAATAGTGAAATAAGAGGTTTAAATGACTGAAGTGTTAAATATGACCTTGGATAAAAATTTTCAGCTCGTACTGACTTCATTAACTGAAATCACTGGCAACACATATATATATATATATATATATAAATGAAGGGCAAATTAATATATTACACAGTTAGTTATAGATGAGGGAGTTAAAGACACAATAAGTGTCAGGCTTGAGGATTTCTTTCCGCCATAGTCCAAAATACAAAGTAACCTTCCTTCATTATACATAATGAGTAGCTATAAGGCAGGGTAGTAAGTTGCTCCGATATACGTATTAAGGATGTCTGCAGCATAGTTTGGGTAAGAGAGACAGTAAACAACAGGAGAGCAATAGGAAAGAGACTACTAAGGAAAGCTGGATGTTTCCATATCATACAGAATAACACCAAATAGTTGAGGTTGGAAGGGACCTCTGGAGATCACCTTGTGCAATACCCCTTCTCAAAGCACACTCAACTAGAATTGGTTACTCAGTACCTTGTCCATGTCAGTTTTCAGGATGGAGTCTACAAACTCACTGTTTGTAGCGAGCTGTTCCAGTGTTTGATCACCCTCACAGTGCGTTAAGTTTTTTCTGAGGCTAAAGTGGAATTTCCTGGATTTCCATTTGTGTCCATCACCTCACTTTCTTCCCACTTGGCACTACTGAGAAACATCTTGCTGTTTTCTTTACTCATTCCCATTTATATGCATTGATAAGACCTCTTCTCTCTTTAAACAATTATAGCTCTCTTGGCGTTCCCTCACATGTCACGTTTTCCAATCCCTTCAGCATCTTCATGGCCTCTGACTGGACTCATGTCCATGTCTTTCTTGCACTGGGAAGGCCAGACTTGGACACACCACTCCAAATGTGCTCTCCCTGTGGCTGAGTAGAGAAGAATCATTTCCCTCAATCTGATGGAAATGATCTCCCTAATGGAGCTGAGGATGTTCCAGCCTATCTTTGCTACGGGGGCATATTGCTGCCTCATGTTCCACTTGATTTCCTTTAGGAATACCAAGTCCTTTTCTGCAAAGCTGCTTTATAGGTGATCAGTCCCATCATGTATGGGTGCATGGGTTCTTTCTCCACAGAGGGAGTACTTGGCATTTCCCTGTGTTGAAGTTCAGCAGATTCCTGTCAGATCATTTCTCCAGCCTGTGAAACTCCCACTGAAAAATAACATGATCTGGTGTATTAGCCCTTTTTTCCCATTTTATATCAACTATAAACTAACTGGGGGTGTCCCATCATCCAGGTCCTTAGTGAAAATTTTAACCACTGCTGGCCCCAGTATTGGACCCTGGGGTATATCACTGGTGACGCATTTCAGTTGGATTTCTGCAGATGCCTACGAGCCGTTGAGCCTAGGAGTCCACACAATTTTCAATCCACCTCACTGTCCAATTCTGTCACACCTACTTCATCAGTATGTCTACAAGGATATATCAGAGGACTGTGACAAAAGTCTTTCTTGGAGTCAAGATGAACTTGCTCTTCCCTTATCCAGTAAAGCAACCATATTATTGTAGAAGACTAGCAGCCTGGTTACTAGGCTCAAAGAATAGTAAGTAATCAGTGCCTTCAGGTCAGAAAAAAGCAAAGTAAACCAGGGACGAATATTTTTCAATATCTTCATCAGTGGCTTGGATAAGGAGACAAAAGGCAACCTCAACAAACCTGCAGACAGAACTAATTAGACAGTGTAGTTGATGTTCTAAATGGCAGAGCATCACTCTAGAGCGGTCTAGAGAGAGATGAAGACTTAAAGGACAGTAACAAAGATGCTGGGGTCAGTCTCCTTTCAGCAGTGCCAGATGACATAACAAAAACCAGCAGCCACAGCTACATACTGCAGCTTGAGAGGTTGAGGTTTGGTATTCAGAAGAGTCCTTTGTTTTCCTTACCCAGTAGAGCACAGGATCAGTCCCCCTCTGCATCCTTGGGTCGAGTCAATAGGACAAAACGAAAAGATTGATGGACTGTACTAGGCTTAAGAAAGGACCACTGACCTGGCGTTATCCATAGGCTCTACATAAACAACAAAACCACTATCAATTTCTGTTACAAAACCAAACAATATCCATTTTCTCCTCAAACGGGCCATGCTTTACACTCTACAAGACTTCCTTATACAGTACTGTATTTAGCTAATGAAACAACAGAGAACAAAAACGAAAACACTGTATAGAGTACAGTGATACAGGGTGGAGCAGAGGCTGCATAGGAAGTAAGCCCCAAAACTCAAAGAAATCATGGTTTCCTACCTTGAGGAGGTTCATTAGTAAATTTGATAGAGGACTGTAAAAGATTAATAGGAAACTCTGGGTGAGCCTCTGTAGTGATCCAGGTCCTGAAATCTTCATTCATGGATTCTGCTGTTGTGATGGTGTCCACTAATTCACTAAGAAACTCCAAGCCAAGGTGGCAGTTTTGTAGAAGAAGCCATCCTCCATCTTGCATGCACTGATTTAACAGGCGCCTTGCATGGACTTCCTGGCCCTGGCCCATTGAAATGGCACAGCAGGGAATGTTCTGGAAGGACAAAAAAAAAGTTTGTTTTATATATAGTTCTTTAGAATGATTACACACTTGATGTATTGCTTCTGTAGTTCCATGTGCAGTGACATTGTGCTGCAAAGAAAACCAGTAATATCAACGGAAACCAATCATATTATACCACAGTAAACAAAAAACAAAAAAACCTTCCAAGTTGGTTTTATGCACCTGCTGAAAGAAAACTACATCCACTGAACATGATCTTTTTTTTTTTACAGGTCTGAAAAAGTCAGTGGGATAAGACAACTGTAACATTTTCCCTTCCTTTTACCCACTTTCCCAAATAAAGCAGGACATAAATAGTGACATAGCTGCCTGACTTTTTCCTATGATGTGGACTGTCTTGAGATGGACAGATATTAAGGCTCCACATAATAATTAATGCACAGAGTAAAGCAAACAATATTGGTGTCTTTTTACTGTCTGAATTTATTTATTTAATACTAACATATTTATTTCATTTTGAACATACTTAATTCATTCAACAGAGAACTGCCAAGGAAACAGGCAGGACAGGAAATATTGGTTCACATTAAGTAATTCCTTAGTAAACAGCGTGTATGGTTAATTGGCAGCTGTGGAGCCACTGATTCAGAGGATTCTAGTCTGAGGAGCTGTTAGTCCTAGCTAGTTTTCTAGCTGTTAGTTTTCTGGATTCAAAAAGCCAAAGTTCACAAGAATCCTGGCAATTCATGGAGTATTTCTTCCAGAGGCCATGGCAGAAGAAAGCCAGTGGTTCAGAAAAACAGAAGATGATAAAAGTTCTCACAAGGAGATTTGAAAAAGACCAGTTCACTAGGTTGCTGTCAGGACCATACAGGACTGTAAGTAAAGTGCAGACAGGATCTCTCTTACTTATTGTCCTTAATACCTTTGTTCCTGCTAAATAAGTAGTGCCCTGGCTTAGGCTGGCTCTCTGACTCCTACCAGAGGAAACCAGACAGTTGAAGGTACTGTGTTGAAGGCAAGGGAACTGATGAAAAGACTTAGTTTCACAACAGTTTCATGTTCAAGACCTACAGCTGAGTATCCCTCATGCTGTGAGCACTGTATAAAGCCTTGTCGATCTGGGCCTGTCTTCAGCTGGCTGAGAGCAACAGAGGTTAATCTCAAGTTTTCCTGCTACTGGACTCTCGCTGTGGAACAAAGAAGAAGGAAGCCATCCAGTCCTAAAGAGAGTGGATGAGGCCACCCTACTTTTGCAGGAGAAAAAGGGTAAACATATGGACACAAGCTGTGCTAGATCATTTGGTCTTAGGGTCACAGAACAGGCCGTGACCTGATTTTACTGAAGAGTATAAATACAGTATATGATCCTCCACATCCTGGCAAAAGATCGAAGGAGAAGAGAACGCTGAAGATAAGAGAGCAGTTAAATCCTGCTCTCAGGTCAGTAAAACCTGAAATTGCAGCTAAAAGAAGCAAAGCTAAATAGCCTGTGAAGTTTGCTATGTGCTGGAGGAGCAAAAACTTTGCCTTTACTAAGATATATCTGAGTACAGTTAGCGCTCCCATGAGTCAAAGTATGTGACTACCCCTGTAGAGTGCATAAATATTCAGCTGGTACATTATTCACTAAAAAAACATCTGCTCATAATTTGATCTTCTCAGCAATGTTACTTCTCAAATGTATTATCATTAAAGTTTATAGAAACATTAAGACAAGGAAAAAAGTATTTTTCTCTATGCATTGTCCTCATTTTACTCCTTTTGAAAGAACTCTATCAAAATGTCAGCATACAGAATGTTTCTCTCGATAGTGAGCCATACCAATATATCTATGTCATCTTCATACATTGCTATTCAGAAGAAAATACTGTCATTTTAGTCACTACAGTATCTCTTACAGTTCTGTTGAAAGTTCTCTGCATCATTCCCCGAGAGAAGAAATTATCTCTACAACAATAAAAATACATGAATTTAATGTAGTCAAAGTCCTAAGCGTAATGAACTTGATTTTAATTCAGAAAGCTAAATTTTCACTCCATCTTCAAATGCAAGTAAAGGGGTCAGAAATCCAACCAGTTTTAAGATAGAGCTTGCTTGGGTTATAAACAAGGTTTGGAAGGCTTTGTGAATTCAAAAGGTTTTTATGTGCTGTGAGGCAAAGTCTTCAAGAGATCAGACAAGAACTTTACAGTCAAACATTGCAGTTAACATTACATTTATGGTTTTGACATTACAGTTGAACTTCAGGTTATGACAGCCTAGCTGATGCTGCCTTGTTCATAAACTACGTGTGAACAAACAAGGCAATCCCTTTAGTTGTTTTGCAGCCTCACTTTCTATTACTCTGTTTCCTTAAAGCATGACAACATACTAAAACTGCCCACTGCAATGTGCTTTCAGAATGACAGCAAAATCTGCTTTCTTTTAACAGTAACAACCACAGAGCACCTTTCACCTACCAGTACTTCCCCAGACAGGCTAAGGTCTTGCTTAAGATTTGACAGAATGGGAGATCATTTTGTTCCACTCCTTGCAAGAGTGACTCTGAGTGACAAACTGGCTTCAATGACTCTATCAGGAGGTTGGTGTCTCTCCTCCCCATACTTGGCCAATGTGATAGAAATACTCAGCTCCTCAATGCAAGTCAGAGTTAAGTTTCAGTCTTGTGCTCTGAATTGCTTTCAAAAGAGCCATTCTTGCTCTTTACTGATTACAGAAACTCACTCCTACTGGAGACAGAGTAAGTACACATCTAGGAGTCCACTACACAGGGTACATATGTTAAATAGGTGAACGAAAACCTCATCACAAAGCTTACACTTCATTTGTAGTCATTCTATAGGCCATGAAAACAGGAATCCTATCACAATCACCTATTATGTTTACTTGGACTTGAAAAGAGACTGAAAAATCTTGCCTATTTCTACTTTGTAAATATTCTTGGAGCTAATTTCAAATCCTCTACAAAGTCAAAATGTCTCTCATATCTTATGAAAAGGCAATAGAATATTTTGTGAAAAGGAATAAAATTGTTCTCCCAATGCATGGCTTCCAATAAACCTAAAACTGCTCACTCAGCTGCCATCCTCCTTCTTCCCTGCGTTTGTATATTGGCTGGCTCTTTGGGTGCACAGTTTTTGGGGACATAGACCGCATTAACAACTTCAGACTTAAGACTTCTCAAACCCTCAACTGAGAGTTGGATCCTAAATTTAAGCACTCTGTCATAGTCAGACAAATAAAATAAGGGAGTCCTGGTTTTCAAAGAGAAGAAGCATCTAAGCTTTCTAATTAATAAGCTAAAGAGATTTGTGAGTGCTCCCACTTTTGCATGTTCTACTTAGTGCATACCAGAATTCTGCACCTCTAAATGAAGACTCATTCTAACAGGGAGGAAAAATTATCAAGATCTACAGTGAATAACTTCTCAGAAAAACTATACTTGCACCTACATTGTGAATCATAAAACATAAAGCATAAGAAGTGCTTAACATAAAGCCTTAAAGTGATGCTGTGTTGTAAGAAATGTTGAACACCTGAACATCAAGTGACCTGACTAAATGGTAGGGTCTCCAAATTAATTTCTCTTGGCACTGTATTTATGATTGTTTTCTGTATCTTCCTGTAATAGTCATACTGTCAGCTCCTATAGTGAATGCGACACAGTGTAAATCACAAGTATTGCTTTGTTCTTATAGCTGAGTACTTTCACTAAGTAATGGACTATTATAGTCTGCTGGATAAAGATGGAGGGTTCATTGGAGTCAAACAGCTGGAAAAAGCAAGAATGTTACAACTCCATTTCCTCTGTAAATCTATTTAGGCTACTATTCCAAAATTAACTTCCATGGAACCAGTGTGAATATAAATACCATCATTTAAACATCTATAAAATGTGGAAATATCATTTCCATTTCAAAGGATAGTTTTAAACGTCTTTATCAGTTCTAGAAAACTCAGTTTATGAAGATACCTTTGATTTTGCAAGACGTTCTATATTTTCAGTGGGGTCAGAACCCATTGATAAAAAGCATGTCAAAGGTGTTCGACAGTCACTTTCTGTCCACATGGCTTCCATGTCAAGAATAAATCCTTCTGCATATTTCCCTCCAAGAGATTCTGCAACGTAGTGTCGAGCCTAAAAAAAAAAAAAAAGTTACCAGAAACATATACCTTTCATTTTTTTTAATTTAGCATTAATCACTGATATAGAATTTATCAATATCTACACTGGAAGGCAACGACTTTCTAAACTTTTATTTTCAACTTTAATGTAACAAAAGTTGCTGTCCACAGGAGGCAACCGTTGAAATTTCGAGACAGCAAACTTCAAATAAACAAAAGAAAGAATTCTGCTCACACAACAGCCACCCTGTGAACATTGTTGTGAGGATGCTGACTGTTTTTTTAAAAAGAACTAAAGAAATCCATGCAGAATAGATCCACTGTCAGCTCAGAGGACCATTCAGATATTGCCCCTAAATTACTGACTGCTAAAGCTTGGTGGTTAGCCAAACAAAAGAGTTGCTCTATACCAGCCTTATTCTTAGCTCCTTTAAGCACATATTGTTGACATTGCCTCTACAGTACAGCAGATTAGATAGATTTTTCATCTGACCCAGTTAGACTCTTCCATAGATTTGCTGGAACTTCAAACAAATTTTCCTGTCCAGTGGTTATTCAATTCAAGTCTCTTAAACTGAATATCTATTTTTAAAAAACATAAACACAGCTCAGACTTTATCCTTAAAGGTCAAACCTGCCCTATGTCTCTACTGTTTGCTTTTCACAGACATTTTATAGAAGGACTTCTAAAGCTTTCCTGGTGTATGAACCTATTCTTTTTTCGACTGATTTTCCAACTGTGTAAACTACTAGCACAGATTCTGAGGTATGGATTATGGAGAGAAATACCCAGGAACAAGGTGGACTGAGGAAGACACCAATTCCAGAAAAAAATAATCCGCTATTAAGTGTAACTTCTGCCCTAGCAAAGAGAGGTAAAATTTTGTAACACCTGCGGAAACACAGAAGGGAAATAAGAGATAAAGAAGATAGTAACAAATAGTATCCCCTCTTTCCTCAAAAATTAAACTAATTACAGTTTTTGAAATCATTATTCAGAGACATTCCATCTCAAAGATGATTGTGCAAGACAGTAAGAGTGTTGAGCAGTAGCAGCTTTATTATTTTTCTCTGTTTAAATTGTGGTAGGTGGAGCTCCCATACTTCTCTTTTAATTACCAATTGAAGAGAAGAAAAGGAAAAAGGATGGAGGGGATCCTGTGGAAAAGAGGCCCATGAAAAAATGGTGTTCCTTAACTACAACATAGAAGCTTTCACAACATGTAACATACAGAGTTGAGATATGCAGGACATCAGAAGTACTACTTTCCATTGTAGCTAAAGAAAAAAAAAATGAAAAGAGGATACTCATATGCTCAAACATCTCTTTTAGACCGACATAGAGAAGAAAAATAAAAATATCACAGACTGGAGAAACTGCTAGTCTTATTGCAGTTTCTTTTACAACATCTGCCACGAGACAGTCTTAATTATTACTCGCTTAGCATGAAGGGTAAGTAAACAGTTTATCTACTATTTTAGTGCACTTGTCATCAAAGTGAACAGTTCTGCTTCCATTTTGTCTGTGAAAAAATATGAACATATCTTCTAATTCACCAGAAGAATGCAAATGTTTTACAAGTTTCATGACTACACTTTAGAAGTGCCATGTTCTTACAGCTCCAACAAAATTTATTTCATGTTTTGCAATGCTCTTTCTAACTCATTGCAATTAAATACATTAATATTACTTTCACATATATTTATTATAAGGTTTTAAGTATCTCATTTTCAAAATAGCTCATGCTGCAACAAATATTATGATAAAACCAATTATGTTCAGAGAACATAAGTATGGAACTAGCAGTTCTATGGGAGATGCCACATGGCGTAGCCATTGTACAAAAGCGTATCTTACCTGGGCAACAGTGTGATCAGGGCACCAGCTACGCACAAGGAGCAGTTTACGGAACTGATCCAGTAAGTTGTCATACCCATCAGGAATAACAGCTTTTTCAGGTGCTTCTTCATCAAACCAAGCCTTCCAAGACTTCTCATTCCTAACAATTTGCACCAGGAGTTGATTAAAAGGGTACAAGCTAGATAATTGCACAAGATTGAGCCATGTCATGTCAAGGATCCACTTTTTGGGTTTTGGTTCCACAGAACTCAGATCCAAACTGGCACCTCCTGCAAAGTAAAAAGCATTATAAAAGAAAACAACCGTTGTTAGATAGAAAAGTGACAAGTAATAAAAAAATATTTATATCTACAATTTAGGGAGTAAAACTCTTTGTAAACCACAACGTGAAGACCTAGAATTTGCCCGGAATAGTTATTTAACAAAGACAGATCTGGGAAGTGGTCTCAGTGCCTCCCAAAGCTGATAACCTAGTAATTTTTGTGCTACTTTTTCTCCATCTGTAGAGCTGGAATAAAACTTGCCTGTTTAAAAGGATACTCAAACCCAAGTCTTCAGACCAGATGTAGAAAGAACTTATGGTCAGTTCAATCTGCCTGCACCTAGAGTGCAGACTAAGAAAGCACATGGTACATTCATTTCCAGGACTATGCAACTTCAACAGCCTCTCAGCTTGCACCTCCAACACAGTGGAGTCGCAGCCAAACTTAAACAGGTGTTTGCAAAGCAACCTGAGATATTTGGATGGCAAGCACTTGTCTCGATTTATCTTCTCCTGGTACCTGCTTGTACTTAGCACATCTTGGATACAGTGGGGTCCATCCCCATCAAAGCTTTATAAATTTTACTTAACTTTTTCTTTGACATTGTGTCTTAGTAATGACATGCAGTGGTGGCATAATGCAAGAGAGGTGACGCACAACAATGTTTTACAACACATAACTGATTTCTGTTTTTTACACTGACAGTTGAACGCACTAGAGAGTCCTCACACATTCACATGCCTGCTCACCAGCCGTCAAAAGAGATTTTGCTGACTGTCTCCAGGCTCATAGACATAGGTATGTGGCAATTCAATAAAGAGGTATACAGGAGAAAATTACATGGTCTCTTCCAAAGTAATGGACTTCTTTTTGTGTGTGTGTTTTGCAATGTAAACCAGTTAAATATCCTCATCTAAGCATTATTTTGATCATTAATAAAATATATTGCTCCTGTTTTGAAAAATTTGTCTCTTAATTCCTTCTATGGTTATACACGCTTTCATTCACCAGTTAAAAAACACTTGATCCACAGGATACAACATACTGTTAGTGCAAGCACTGCAGAATCTGAATTTGGCAGTTCACAAACATGTAAGCAGGAACATTTTTAGAGAAGTTACCTTTGATCAGTGTCTCAAACTCAGTGTGTGAAATGTTCTTGGCCTCCAAGTCAATCTTCAGTGCCAGAAGCAATGTAAACAGGAATCTGTGATTTTCATACAGACCTCGAACTGTATACTTGAAGACTTCGTAAGTGAGGTGCTCAATTACATACACTACCCTTTTCGCTGTAATCTGAGATTTCCGAGATCTTTCCACTGATAGGTCAAAAATGCCAAGGAACTGCCGTAAGGATGTTTGGTACATGACATTAACCAAGCTCATTTCCACAATTAGGAAATAAAGGATGCTACCACGACCAGCAACAGGCCGATACTCTTCACGTGCAGTATTGATCTTCACCTCTGTCTCCGCTGCTATGTTTAATTTTTCACTGACCTTAAAATTAATTGAAAAGACCATACAGGTTAAGTCATGTCGTTTGTGATTTATACTGCAGAAGCAAAAAGAAAAGGTCTTGATTAAAGTCACAGTAGTATTTTTAGTCAAGCTTTGCTTCCCTCTGTCAGTAGTTCAACACAGACATTGTGTCTCCAGTGTTCAAACATCAGCACAAGAGAATTTGATTCAAACTTATATCTGCAAAGTATGCCTGGAATATTAAGCAGTATACAGATAATAGTTTATTTTTGTGACATTTTATGAAGAAAAAACGATAGAGTTTCTACCGTTTGTTTGCCAGAAGTCAGATGTTATATATTGGCTCTGACTGGAAAAAACAAAACCAGAAAAAAAGATTGTCTACAAACAATCTTGATATCACAATTACAACATGTATCTGCAATATATTCAAAATTCACCTCTTCTGCTGTTGTTTTAGTGATTCGTAGGACTTCTATCAGAGACTCATCCTCAACCAAAGAGCCCTCCGTACTGGTTAGACGGAAGAGTAGATTATCTTCGAGCTCCTGCATTTTCCTCTTGTTAGATGTCACTTCTTCCATCAGTTTTACTCTTTCTGCCTCCAGTTCCTGTATTCATAAATTTTCCTTAGAATATTTAACTTTAGTTCAAAGAAAGATTCCTTACAATGACCCAGATAACATGTAATTTCATGCATGATAGATTGGGGGCTTTGAGGCTTTTTCTGTAAAATACAGAAATATTACATACTGAAGTAATTTATATGTAAACCGCAATTTTAAAAATAATGTAGCATAATGAGGAGTGAAAACATATCAGAATCACCAGAAAAAAAGCTTCCTCATAGTAAGATGCATAAAGCACTAAAATCCACATTGCATTAAGTACTTTAAATCAGAAAAGGTCTGAAAGATGTATTGTATAGATAGATTTTACATTGTTAGGAAAGTTGACTGGATGACCTTTTCCATTTCTGATTTCTATGATTCTGTGACTTTGCAAGATGCACTCCCCTCCTGCTTATAAAACAGGAAATGTTACAATTATTATCTATGTCATATGGAATTTTTATGCTATTTCTACAAGACAGACAATGGCAATGGAACAATGACAGACAAGTCAACACAATACCAAGTGAAATGAGATATCTATACTGCACAGTCCAACACAGCTCAGGGATACTCTTGCTGCCTACCTTTATTTGATCAATCAAGTCAATCTTTCTGTAAGAAAAGGGTAGTTAATAATACCAGTCTACCTACCCCTATGGCTTCAGTTTATTTTCATTCTTGTCAATGTGCCAAGTTAGAGAAAAAGGAGGTGTATAGAGTTTTGCAGTATGGGAGAAGCTCTCCTGTATTTTAAAGAAGTAGTGACACATTTCTTTACTCTCACAAACTTCTTATTTGGAAACCTGATTGTTTCCATATTCTAGGGCTAACTAATGTACCTCTGTGGAAGCTACAAATAACAGCATCCTAAAAGAGGAGAATGACTTAAGCATCAGTCATTCAACTGATTCAGCTGATTTCTGTATTTTCTCCTCTTTCTTTACTGTTAATGCAAAAAATACTAGAATTACACAAAAGGAATAGTTCTACAGAACACTCAAACATGCATATAAGTACATGCTTAAGTTTTACTTAGGGATGTGATTAGTTTAATAATAGGCTCCTCATCTGTTCTATTTGTAAGCTTGTAAAGATTATCCTTCAGAAAATTAGCAAATATACCAGATGCCAGGCATTTGTAACATAAAAAAATAGCTGTTCCAAATAAAAATAGTGGCAGCAACTTCATTATCAAAAAGATGCTGATAAAGATTTTTTTTTCATATAGTTACAGGAGCAACCTTTAAAGCTAAGAAGTATAAACACTCCTTTGATCATATATTTCATTGACCACTATAGCAATCTTTTAAGAATATCTTGGTTCCTTTAATCTATTACTTTAGCTCAGTGATCATAAACTCGTCTTCTTGTAACAGAAAACCTGCCTGCTCTGTCTTTTCTTCGAATCACATTTATGAGAGCTCCATTGTCTCTGGCTATTTACATAAGGACATTCACCTCCTAGTGAGGCAGAAGAGACACAACAGCCATGATTTCTTCATACCTGCTACAGCAAAAAAGTTTAATAAATGTTGATCACCTGCAGCCATGTCCTTGTGCAACAAGTAGTGCTGATACTAACCAAGTACCCTCTTCAGCTGCTACACAGCACTGGACGAACATTTTTCAGTGAGTATATCTTTGCTCCAAAACAGAGTCTAGGTGTTGATACGTGCATTCAAAATGAATTCTCGAACAATTTTGTCCAGGCAAAAACCCACTCAGTGAAAGTATTTGTGTGTGAGGAGATCTCTTTGTTTGTATCTCTTTGTTTTAGAGTTTAAAAGTAGAAGCATCACTAAAGCACACTGGTTAGAACATGTTTTGGGATGTTGAAGAAGAAGGATTTAATTCCCTTAGGTGGGGAACCACTCTGATATGAGCAAGCCTACCCAAGTAACTTATTCAAAGCAGCAGCTCTGCTAATTCAAGCCTTCATTTTTGTTACTTTTCTCACAAAGATACAATTACGAAATGTTTAATTTGAAATAAATAAAACATTGAATTTGATGTGAAATACAACTTCTGAGCTTTCACTTTAATGAGAAAGGAAGTAAATATTTCATTTTAGTGTAATTGGACCGTAGCGTTCATGTATTTATTGGTATGACTGACACAGTAAAAAACCCACATTTGTCTCCAGTGCCTGTGATGAATTAACTCCTAAGTTTTTGGATACCAAGGCTGTTAAATTAGATGACACAAAAGGAACAATCTAGGAATTAAACTAATTTGGAGGATGTGTCAGATTTGGTATTATGAAATAAAATTCCTGAAAGCCTCTGAGAGAGGATTTTCTTCCTTACATTTGCTTCCACATAATCAGTGGAAATCTTAATATGGGGAGAGGCAAGTCAGTGTTCAGGGCTCCTTAAAAGTCCCCTATCTCCTGGCACACTACAGCCTGGTTGGCAAAAGTAGTTCAAGTTCATAAGCATTTTTTCATGTAATTCAAATTAAGCTTAAAAAAGAATTCAGAAATAAGAGGTTTCTGACTGAACAAGGAGGCTTTGTTATATATGAAGGAATTTATATATGTCATGTATATGCCTGTGATGTATTTTTAATGAATAATTTTCTTTCTTTTATTTCCAAGGCCATATCCTAAAAGTTTAGATCCCTTCATACAATTAAAAATCAGGTCTACATTGTCTTTCAGCAAATGCACAGTTCACTAAACTCTCATTCAGATTTTTGTTCTTGCATTTAATTTAACCCAGATTGTAGAATATATCAATTCACAGTGCAGATACTGAACATGCCTTTTCTCTATACAAACAGTGCAAACTACTAGGTACCTGCTTTTCGGTGAGGATGACACGGCCAAGGAGTTGATCTTCCAGTCCTTTCATAGTAACAGTAAAGTCAATCACTGTTGTTCTTGCACTAATTTCTGGAGTATAGGCAGGATTAGCCAATTTTGTTGTCATATAAAGAGTAAACCCCTTCATCAGATCTACCTCCTTATCACCTACTTTCACCTGAAAACAAAACATATTACTCAATTTGCAAGAGTTGAATTCAGAAAAACAGTTATTTTATCTAGTCAAAAACATATGAACTTTTTTTTGTACATTTTCCTTTATGCTTTTAAAATATTTTTGCCTAAAGGGCAAAAAAAATCCCAAACCAATGAGTTCACTGCTCTTCTTTCTAAGTGTTGCAAAGGTGTGAATCGTGGCAGTATCCACATTACCAGATACCCAGCATCTGTCCTACTGAATTTTACTTTCATGGGGACAATTCATCTTACTTTGTGTGCTGAACCAGACTTTATAAAATTTTTTTCCAAGATGTTATCAAGAGCAGGATCAAATTCCTCTCCAACATCTTCTATTAACAAAGGTCGGCCAAGTGACAGGCAGTCTTCTACATGACTTCTGAAGAACTTGTGGTTCATAGCTGTAACCTAGGAAGATTGGTTTACAATATAACATGCATGTGCAAGCACATAGAAAACAGTATAAAAAATCTATCGCAGCTTTCAAAAATCTTATTCATCTTGGGATATCTACACAAAAAATTACATTTTAGGGACCAACACTGATCTCCGTTGAAGTGAATGGAAGTTTTGCTTTAAGCTTAACAAAAAACCCAGACTGAACATAATGTTTTTCTTTACTGGTAACTATCGATTTACTTACTTACCATCTATCTATCTATCTATCTATCTATCTATCTATCTATCTATCTATCTACCTACCTATCCATCTAATCACTGTAGGATCCTTTAAATACCTTTCAAATATTAATGGTTTTATGCTCAGAACATTAGTTAGAAGCAGGGAAATATCTGTAGGGTTCAAACAGGGAATCAGTGTTACATAGGATGCCTGGTCTCACATCAGATGTTGGATTTCCAATTCACAATATAAAGTCTTAAAATTGCTAAGAGTCACATAGACACATTTTCACTTACTTAAATTCCATAAATTTAACATAAGCCTTTGAGATATAATTGAATAACCTTTCCAGGCACTTGTTAATCTGTGTTTTTGGAGTGTTTTTTTTTACTAGGAAAAAAACCTAGGATAGATGTGTTTTTAAAATAAATCCTTGTCTTGCAGGCAGTGCTCTTTGCAAAAGATATAATTAAAATATCTAGAGGCACATTACTCTGTCTTAAAACAGTATATTGTTTAAAAATTATTACCATGTTCCACCACAGAGCACTTAACAGCTTTGTTATAACGTGACCATATGTATATCCAGCAAAACAGCACGCTGCCTACATTTTTAGTCTAAATGAAACTAAGGGATGAAGTTAGTGTCTTAGTGACCAACAATCTAACCATAAAAAGACCATAGTAAATTACAGTATTCCAGATGTAAGGGCACAATCTCAACACTTGGATATTTAGAGTCCTGACATAACTCTTCCTTCTTGTCTTTACAGGGGGAGAATTCAAATTCTTCTAACACAGCTGTCACCTGAGCTAGGATGTCTAAAAGCCCTGACTGAATTTTCATCAGGACAGGTTCCTCTGCATTTAGAGGTTGCATCTGTGTGTATTTAAAGCTGTGTGAGTTTTGAGAGTTCTCAGTAGCTCAGTGGTTAAGTCCTGTCATGATTCACAGATTTCATAAGCGGGATAGCCAGACATAATGACCACAAGTCAAGCCTGGTAGACATCTTTCCTTGGCTTATCAGTCAAATGTCATCATCACTTGCAGTATATGAATAGTAGGGAAAGAGAAAATGGTATTTTAATCTACATCTTCCCGTTCCTGATTTGGTATGGCACATGGTGAGAGCAGCCACCTGGAGGCCAGCCAGTATAGAATCAGTGCCACTTAAGGACACTTCGAATTGAATGCGCCCTCAGTAAATTTGCAGATGACACGAAACTCAGCGGGAGTGTCAATCTGCTTGAGGGTAGGAAGGCTCTGCAGAGGGATTTGGACAGGCTGGAGCAATGGGCTGAGGTCAATTTTATGAGGTTTAATAAGGCCAAGTGCCGGGTCCTGCACTTTGGTCAAAACAAACCCCAGCAGTACTACAGGCTTGGGGAAGTGTGGCTGGAGAGCTGCCTGGCGGAGAAGGACCTGGGGGTGTTGGTTGACAGCCGGCTGAACATGAGCCAGCAGTGTGACCAGGTGGCCAAGAAGGCCAACGGCATCCTGGCCTGGATCAGAAATGGTGTGACCAGCAGGAGTAGGGAGGTGATTGTGCCCCTGTACTCGGCACTTGTGAGACCGCACCTTGAGTACTGTGTCCACTTTTGGTCACCACAGGATAAGAAGGACATTGAGGTGCTGGAGCGGGTACAGAGAAGGGCAACGAGGCTGGTGAGAGGTCTAGAAAACATGCCTTATGAAGAGCGTCTGAGGGAACTGGGGTTGTTTAGTCTAAAGAAGAGGAGGCTGAAAGGAGACCTCATTGCTCTCTACAACTACCTAAAAGGAGGTTGTAGCGAGGCTGGTGCTGGTCTCTTTTCCCAAATTACTAATGATAGGACGAGAGGAAACGGCCTCAAGTTGTGCCAGGGGAGGTTTAGATTGGATATTAGGAAGAAATTCTTTACTGAGAGAGTGGTTAGGTACTGGAACAGGCTGCCCAAGGAGGTGGTGGAGTCACCATCCCTGGAGGTGTTTGAAAAACAAGTAGATGTGGCCCTTGAGGCTATGGTCTAGTGGTTAGCGATGCTTGGATGAAGGTTGGACTAGATGATCCTGGAGGTCCTTTCCAACCATAGTGATTCTATGATTCTATGATTCTAAGAGAGGGGACTGAAGTTGCAACTTGGAAGAGACTTTAAAAGCACTGGGGAAAAGGCTACAGCATGGCAGAAAGAGTCAATGTAGTTCCCTAACTGAAGGAGATTCACTGTAGCCACTCCTGAGCTCAGCTTGGCAGCTCTCTGAAATCCTGAGCAGATGAAAGTCTCAAAGAGGGTGGAATCTGAGCTTCATCCTTCTCTCTATTATTTCCTATTGGTTACTCACACTAGCATTTTTGATCCAATTTTGGTGGGCCAAAGTAAGGTCTGATGTAATCTAGAGGAAGCTATGTTATGATAGTGTTACAAAGTGTCTAAATTCTGTGAATACAATTTGTACGTTCATAATTGTAATAAAGGCATCCATTTTTTCCAAGATCTTTGAATATTCTCAGTTAAAACTTCCCATTTCTACACCATTTTTTGAGCACATCGAATTTACCAGAAACTGAATTTGGTGTGAGATTGAATGTTGGGCCTTTCTTAACAGTGCTAGGAAATAGAGATCTAGGTCAAGCTCCAGAAGGACTTCACTAATGACATCACCATTTTGTAATCACTTTTCTGGATATCATCATCCTTACCTTCATTCTCAGTTTCTTTTTCTTATCCATCACTCTCATTTTGAGTGAAGATAGCATATCATGGCATTTATATGATAATATACAGCTGTAGGACAGACCTGATTAACTAACAACTCTTTAGTATCATGCTCAATCTGTCCTGAAAATATATCATGTTTCTAGATCTTTATCATCACCCATCTTATCCTTATTGGTGAAACAAAGCATGGAGGGTAGGCTGATTAGAAAGGGAAAGAAAAGAATGTTTTTAGTTCAATAGAAACCCCAGATCCCAAATAGGATGCACTGCAAGATGGAAAGTGAGAAGGGTGTATAAACTAAGCAATAAATATTTATATCACGTGTATTTAATCATCAAAATATATCCTAAATTTGGGCTTTGTGTTTGGTATGCCCTAAAGATCGCTATTCTTTTTCCAGTTCCTCCCTTTTTCTTTCCCCTATTTTCATCTTAAAATGCTTACCCTACGATGTTATTGTCATGCAGCATCAACTGCCTGATCCTGTCTGGTCTTAACTTTTCAAGTCATTTACTCCCCTCTATGTTTCTCTTTCTTTATGACAAGTAATTAAAAGATTCATCATACAAATACATATGGCATAACATATAATTCCAATTTGCTCTTGAAACTGTCTTTCTGGGAGACAACAAAGCAGTACAAGCTATTTCACCCTGACACAGATAGGTCACAGATTTTGGGTCACTCATGTTCTATATGTATACCATAAACATCAGATTTAAATTACATGTGGCCAAAGTATGATGACAGAAAAAATATTTTGCATTGCTAACTATGATGTGAAATGACATACACATAAAAAATATTAAATGAATTATTTACCTGGAGTCCATTATTCTTTTCCTTGTTTTTAATCCAGACCTTTCCTTGGCCTTGTGGATCAATCAACAAAGGATACCTAGATGCTTTTGTAACAATGATGCCATTCTGAATTGAAAGGTCATCATTCGGAAGACCCTGGAGGTTCCACTCACCCACTGTAGCATTGTCAACAAGCATATCGGTCAGGTTCAGGTCCTAATAGAAAGCATGTAATTACAAAATTAGTACCCATTAGAGGAGTTATACTAAAATGTTTGGTGGAAGGCTGTTCTTTTTACTCTGACCATAATGCACGACAGAATATATTTGGTAGTTATTATGTATTGCTGCCTTTCTTTAAAGTTCAGTGCCTAAATTGTTGGGCAATAGGAAAGTGAATGCTGTTGAGGCTTTGATGTCCATCAAAGAGTACTGGAGAAACTCTGAAGCCCGTTCAATGTCTAATGACAAGCCGATCTTGGAATTGGTAGGCTCTTCTGCTAGTTCAAGAGGAAGGGTCATCTTGGTCATAAGAGCTTCCTCCTGGTATAAAGTTGTAAAGTGCTCACCAAGTGTGTATATGAATATAGAATGGCTTGCAGGAAACTCAGAGAAGAAACAGATGTGCTATGGATCAATGACCATGAACTATCACGGAAAGTTATTGTTTCAATGGTCAGAACTCTTCCCAGCTCATTTATTCTTAAAGTTTCATTTGCGCAAGCTGACTAATCTGCTTTATTTTATTTGCTATGAACAGCGACTGGCCTTTCAAGAAAACAGTGCTTAAAGTCACAAACCAAGCTCTCCAAATTAGAAAAAAATAGCTTAATAATGATGTGGGCTTAAAAAAAAAAAAAAAATTGGAGGTTCTTTTATTTTCTCCTTACAATTTTTACTGAAGAATTCCTATTTGCAAACTTTGTCTACAAACATGTTCAAAACAAACAAAAAGCCTGCAGCTCCTGCAAAAATCACATAATTCAACATCTGAAGCCTAAAGCAAAATTTCAAATACTGTGAGACTAGCAACACAATCATGAGAGTTAGTGATACCAGTGACTGTAAGACTCAAAAGCCCCTTTGATTTTATACTACTTTGATTATTGAAGAATCTGAATGAAGCAACACAAACCACTCTCAGAAGACAGAGGAACTTTATGAATCCAATTTTCATTTATGAAAAGGACAGTAAAGCATTTCATAGCCAATATTTTCAGCAATTGGAACCTGAATCCCTATTTAGCTCCCTAAGCAGGTAAGTAGGGTTTAAATGGCTTTGAATTTTTTCTTGCTGCAGCAGGAAGTATCAGTCACTCTGCAACTCTGAAACTTAGCTAATTTAAGTGCCTAACTACATGGATAGATAGCTAATTTTAAACAACTCTCTTTAAATTGCTATGCCTAAATAACTCATACGCCCACAGCCAGTTAGTGTGTGACAAAGGCAGGCAGATGTCAAGCCTTTTGCTTGAACTGCAAAGCTGCTTTCTTTCCTGTGGTGTGAAGTACCAAGAGAAGCCCATATGCTGCCTCTTGTGAGTACTTAATTCACTGGAAAAAATTAAAACTCTCTTCCATACACTATCATTGAAATTATAATCTTTTCTTGAATGGCAGCTATCTAAACAGAATGGTAATTATGGTTTCAAACTCGTTAATGATGGCATTCTGTGTCTAACCTGTCTATATGAAAAATAATTTAAAAAAAAACAACACAGAAACAATAAAAAAATATTCTTCTAATTTTGAAGGATGCAGCTGAGTAGTGATGTAGTTAGAACATCTTTACAGAGGCAGAATTTTACTTCTTTATGTCTTGCTTTCTAAGGACATTATACACCCAAGTTCTTATCTTTAAATGGTAGGAATCTTGACAGATATTCCCCAAGGTAAGAAGCTTTTAAGAACATTTTGTATACTGAATTTGAGAAAGAGCCTCCATGGGATGAATATATATATGATAACTCCCATATCACATTGGTAAAGAATCTTGCCTGAAACTGAACTACTACTGGTACTTGGCCTTACATATTATTTATCACCAGGAGCTTTTGAAGAGCTTTGCTGGCCAAGTCAGAATCATTCATCTTTGTAAGTCATAGCATAAATTGGGCTGAGCTGTGAGGCTCACTCTGACAGGTCAAGGTTAATCACTGTTACGAGAAGCATTATGCACCACTTAACATTAAAAAAAAAGAAAAGATTCATAAGTATCTTCTATGAGATGAACAACATGACAAACTTCTCATGGCAAAGAGGTCTCCCAATAAAGGTTTTAAGCATCAAATGCCCTTAGAGCCTGAAAAGAAGATGCAGCAGGGATACTAATCTACCTTCAACTGTTCCACAATGCTACAGCCACGGCTATACACAGGTTGCTCACTTGCTCCCAGCACTTTCCAGCAGCACTTGCTGTCCAAAAGCTTTGACAGCTGAGATGAGCCATTTGGGCTTAACGCCTCCACTCCTGTACTGACAGTAAGGGAGACTCCCTGAACTATTTCTCCAGTCTTGACTGCTGGAGAAAATGCACACAGGTATTCACAAAGTCAAGTGGAAGGCAACATGGACAAATTACTCAGATAAATGGCTCTGATTATTATGGTCTAAATTCTGCCTTCAGCATGAACATGTCTTCCAAGTGCAAGGAAGAATATTAGCCGGATCTCCTAAAAGTCATGGAACAGGGACAAGGCTGCCGCTGGCCACGGGCAAAGCCTATGCACCAGAGAGCCGCCAGGTCTGGCACTCCTGAGGCAGACAGTGGCAAAAAGAAAGAAGAAGATTCCTGTAAAGGAACCTGCCCTGTGCCGTAGTCCCAGCATGCAGGTTGCTCACTTTAATAAAGGTAGTGTACGACATGGCAGAGAACTGAAGCTGCATGATGGAACCCAAGCTCTGCTGCATTTTAGGCCACCTCTGTGCGCACAGACTGAGGCCAATTGAGTAGAAGCTGTCATGTCAGACTCACTGGTGAGAAACATACATGGATTTAAGAGCTTAGATTGGAACAAACTGCAGTGATGTAAATCAAGCTCTACAAAATCCAGGTTTTATTTAACTTAGTCATTTCAACAGGACACTTCAAGTTAGACTAAACTAAATGGTGTGGGTGCACAGCAGGGGGTGTAATAGGAGGGTATTAATTGCAAATACGTGGTGGAGAGGTGATATTTCCTAGTTCAAAATGTGCAGTAGTCTTTTCTATAATTGGGTGTAAGTGTATTTTTATGTCCACCAAGCATTAATCAAGCTACACTAAGAATAAAATTGTGAAGCTTTAAAAAGGAAAAACTGTTCAGTTCCATTTTACAGGTATTTTCCAGCAACTCTAGATTATTAAAATGTTGCACTTAATCCTAAATCAAAATAATGAAAATTTTTATGCCTAGACTAGGTCGTTGCGTTCAAAATTTAATATATTAATAAGAGTAGGTTAAAGAATTTATGATGTCATGTGTCAGAAATGCAACACATATGAAAAAGCTTTCATTCAAATTCATCCTTTATATTCTAGACTTTCAGTTCAGAGTAAAAAGTGGGTATCTAGAGAGAGAACAGACTTTTAGTGGCAGCATATGAGAATGCAGGTGGTAAAAGTGGAAACAGGGCAAATGTTGCTGGGTCTCTGGAAATTGGTTGGGGCATAACTCCCACCCAATCCATCCTATCAGTCTAACTTGGGAGCTGCTGCTTCAAAGTCTGCCTGGAAAACTATAGGGGCATAGCAACAACAGATGTGGGGTGGTCTTCTCAAACACATAATCACAACTTACTCCTTGTAAGGGGGTAACTTAAAATGTTGAGGGAGACAGTTACAACTGTTGTTTTCTTCATCATACATATTTTTCACTTTCAGTAAATGCTAGATGTGGCCGATTTGCTTGACATTATGACTGAAATTATGGACACAACACGGTATTTGCAAAAAATATTTACTCTGCAGGAAAACTAAGACTACCTGTTGGAACCTGTTATGATAAGGTAAATCTGTCCTAAGCTGGTAAATTTTACTTCATTTTCTATATTACGCCATTTCCTCCTAGGGCAGCTGTCCTCATACAGCCTCTCTCTCATTTACCAGAGCACTGGCCTACATACCAACCTTGCAATGCATGACATATAAAGAGGATCTTAAAACAGATTGTTTTAGAAGCTCAGCTGTCAATTGTTGAGATTTTTTATTTATTAAAAATGTGATGGAATATAACAGCCTATATATAACCTTCCAATCACGTACTTTTCTGGAATGGAGTGCTCTGTACATTATTGCTCTACGAGGCAAAGAGTAAGGTCAGGACAGAGCATAAGTACTTACATTACTGTATGGAATCTTGCTGTTGTCCATCTCTTTCTTCCACAATTGGAGCAGCAAATTCCTGTACTCCTGGTTGAAAGGTCCAGAGTAAGAGAGAAATCCAGTGGCCAAAAGAACATTCCCCACTAAATTAAGAATTTGATTTTGAAAGTTTTTGCTGCTTGCTGTCCAACGAAGCTGTATGTAAAATATAACAAAGAAGTTAGAGTAAGCAGACACAAAACCAACATCAAGATCTAACATAAGAATTTATTCCTTTCCGATAAATAATTGTTCTTTGAAGTAGGAGTGTTTTGGGCTTTAAATCATTCAAGTTTGCTTGGAAGAGATGGCAACCACCTGACCAAGTGGAGAAAAAGCATCTTTGACAACAACCTGGTCACATTGGTAAGAGGTGCTTTAGAGGAATGAAATGGGAGGCAGAGAATGATCAACAATCACATGAGCAAACGGAGGACCGAGTTGGCAAACAAAATCTATGGGGTGATACAAAGAGTAGGGACCTCACAATCAATAAAATGGGGTTAATGGAGGACCACCCCAGGCATATCCACATAAACAAAGAAGTGCCTACCAGACAGAATGATGGGGATAGCTTTCATAATATCTCTGGATAATTAGCACAGCTGGGCACCTCTCTAAAGTGTTAGTATACTAACGTGCACAGCATGGAGAGCAAACAAGGGATTAGAGGTCTGCATGCAGTTGCAGAGTCATGATGTCATGGAGATCACAATGGTAGAGCTGCAACAGGTGTATACAGGCTTGTTACAGAGGACAGGCTGGGAAGGTAAGAAGGGGAGTTTCATGTGAGAGAATGGCTGGAATGCATGAAGTTTTGCATCTGACGCTCTGGGATGGACAATGAACCAGTTGAGAGCTTATTGGTTGGGAGGCAGACCAACATAAGTGATGTTGTGTGTATCTGTTACAGACAACGTGAGTAGCAAGAAGCAGATGAGGTCTTTTTCAGACGATGGGAAGAAAACTCACATTTACAGGTCCTAATCTACATGGGGGATTTTAACCACTTTGATATCTTCTGAAGGGACAACACAGCAGGACACAAGAAATCCAGGCACTAACAAAATCCACAGGTAACTGAGGACCTAACATAGGAAGGTGATTTGCTGAAACTCAGACTTGCAAATGAGAAAGAACTGGTCAGGGATATAACAGTCAGGGGCAGCCTTGCCTGAGAGAACTAAGATTGTTTAGCCTTGAAATCAGACAGTGCAGGGAGAATTTTATCAATGTGTACAAATACCTTATGGGGAGGTGTAAAGAAGACAGTGTCAGACTCTTTTCAGTGGTACCCATTGAAAGGACAAGGGGCAATGGGTGCAAGAAGTTACAATTAAACATACAAAAAAAAACATTTTTACAGCAAGAGTGGTCGAGGACTGGAGTAGGTTGCCATGAGAAGTTGTAGCGTCTCTATCTTTGGAGATATTCAAAATCCAGCTGGACAATGCCCTGAGCAACCTGCTCTATTTGACGTTGCTTTGAGCAGGGCAGGGATCTCTCCAGAGATCCATTCCAATCTCAATTATTCCATGATTCTGTGATTTTTTTAATATAATTTTTGAGTTTTACTTATTCCTTTCTCCCCAGATTTCTGTTCCCTTCCAATCACTCTACATACAATCTTGGTTAGGATATATGTTTTAAATTTAGAAAATACACATTTAACCCAGTGTCAGTGAATTTTCAAAAGTAGAATGAAATAACAGCTCTTACAAGAACTCACAGCACAAGGCACAGAAAATCTGCAATAAGGCACTGTAACTTCCTATTTTGGCATTGCTCTTAAATTTAGAAATTCACTCAAAAGTATTATAAAGCATCTAACATTTTTGACTGATATATTTTGAAGTACAGCTCTGCAAACAAATGTTTAAGTCCTGGTCTCACAGGACACATTAGCTGAAGTCAAAGCTCTCATGAATACACATTTTATGTGAAATCAACCAAGAAATTATCAAAGCTAATAATCAGATGAGAAAAAAACATGTCCTGCTTCCTCTGGAAAGCTCCAGGCTGAAGCCAGAAAAATCTGCACAGGAAAGCTAAGTTTCAAGCTCAGTGCAGAAGAGAACGATTAGCCCCTAATTCTGTAAAAAGCTTCAGTAGAAATCTGAACTTCAAATAACATTCAGGAAATCAGTCAAGCTTCAAATTCCTATTCTTGTATATTTGCTGAGAAAAAGAGAGTAATCCTTCTTATAAATATTTTAGGGCAATTATTTAGGTTAAGCTTAATTCATCTTCTTACTAAAGGTAAAAGGAATTTGGCTCCTTGACTTTAAATCTGAACTTTATCCCAATACATGCTGTATGATATGACATAAATCTTCATACAGAAGAATGAACACAAGAAATTCATTTACTTCATTAGATACATTAATCTCAAGCAAAAACATGCATAAAAATAAAATAAAGTCTTATATAATATAAAGATGTCACCATGCCTTGAATTTCTTGAACACTACTAATGATCATTATGGAGTATTCTCAAAACTATGCAACTACTTTATGCTGGAAACGTATGTGCAAGTACCTTTTCTTCACCTAATCCTTCAATCAGAGCTGTGGCATTGTTCATCTTCTTTCTGCATGCCTCAGCGTCATCCAGCAAGGCCTGCTTCTCCTTCATAGCGCTATCATACATGGCTTGTACTTGATCTAGTTCCATTTGCTTCTCATCCAGCTGAATTTGTGCATTATTCAGTTCTGTTTGGGCGGCTGCAAGTCTTCCCTCTTGCAGGGCTAAATTTGCCTATAGACATTTAAAAGTAAAGAGTAGTTGGCACCTATTATTTGGCAAGAGCTAATGACATTCATTTAATGGCACATGTACTGTATTGGGTATTAAGACGGCAGCAGGTTTTTTCCTTTTCAACTTTTCAACATAAAACTAGAACACAAGCATAAGTTATTCAATGCAATCTTAAACTGTTTTCATAAGATGTTCAGAATGATCTATTGATCACACAACAATCAATTGTTGGAAATCACAATACGCTTGAAATAGCTGCATGCTAGATATATAAGGCAATGTTTTCTATTCTCAGTGCAAAAGAAAGTTAAGATTGGATTACATCATGGATTATAAAATAACAAGAATGATAACAGAAACTACTCTTCTCTCTTTTCCCATTAATTACTTCTACAATAAAAACATAACAAACATATTTTTTCTCCTCTGGAAACTAAAACTGCAGAGACTTTTTTCACATCTCTATAAATGTGAATGATGAGTTGCCAGTCATCAGTTGCCATTTAAACAGGGTCTCTTAACTTGTATATTCCTAACAGGGAAAAAAAAAGTATTCTGTGAATTCAGACTGTTTGCACAGGATTAGGGACTGACAAAGCTCTTACAAAATTCACACTTCTAGATAAAGGTTGCTTCCATTTACTCTGAATATTTAAAATACTTGTTTAAATATCATGTATCGTATTTCTATTTTTCATGCTGTAAAAGTTATGAAGATGGAAACCAAGAATCTGTAAAAACTGTTTTATTGCAAATATGAAACTTGACACTCACAGTACATCACACCAGAAGAGTAATAGTACAAGGAATCTCTGAGATCACTCTTAGTAAAGAGTACAACCATGGGTTGGGGTTTTATATTAGATCTTGGCTAAAAATATAGATTTGATTATTATCAAAATACGGTAACATCAGCAAATTCTTCTTGCTTTGTATAGGAGAAAAAAAAAGACAGAGAGGAGTCATGATCGTATTTTGAGATCTAGGCATGATAAAAATGCAGCATGAAGTCTGTTTCGTTTCAAGAGACGGGTCTGTGAGCAGGGAATTAGAGAAGCACATATGTGCTAATCAACATAGTAGTACTGCTTTATGAGTTACACATCTACAGAATAGAACTGCCAGAAGAAAAAAATGTTTATTGTAGCCACTGTGTCTGTAAACAGATCCCACAGATAGAAAAATATTTTCTAATGGAAATAAGCCAGCAAAATGGCTGCTCATAAAATTTCTATCATATAAGCATGTAGACATATTTTTACTCCACTGTTTATCAAAGAGCACATTAAACAGTGTATCCTAGAGATAAACACTGTTAAATCAGTGAGTCTTGTCAATACCCAGCAAAGCAGATTTCAGAACCACTGCTGTTATTTTTCAGTGAATTTTTGACTATGATGAAAAGTTTAAACAGTGAAAGAGTTTTGAGTAGGTGATGTAGTATTACTGTGTCTTGCACCAGGAGAGCGGTGTGGAGGGGGAGGTGAGAGACACAGATAGTGCAGGGCTTTTGCAGGATCTTAGTAAGAAAGGCCTGACAAAAAAATGGCTTAATAAGATGACTGCTTTTAAAAGATTCATAATAAGATAGTGAGTAAATCTTACATCTCTTTGGATACTGGGTACCCCACATTGATGCAGCATCACACAGAGCCTGTATAGATTTTTCCAATGGCATGCTGCATGAAGCAGATCCTGTCCATGGAGAGAAAACTGCCTTTTGGTCATTCAAGCTATTATAAATTCCTCTTATATTTCTGTCTTATTAAAGCAATTACCTTATTAAGACATCCATTGTCAGGCCTTAAATTCTGTGAGGACTAAAAATGGGAGTAAACCAAAGTTATCACACATTGTTTCACCCTTAGTTGACGAACAGTGAAGTTACACAGGTGAACAAGATCCTTGGAGAGCTGGGAAGAACAGCATAGGCAGAACAGCTGGAACAACAGAGAACTTACACCTGCCCGTGTGGATTCATATTTCACCTTGACATTTATCACAGCAGGACCTGAACCTCAATGGAAAAGGATGGTCATGTGAGTTTCCAATACCTATAAGCAGTGATGCCTTGTAAACATGAAAAACAGACCTCCGTGCAGAAATAAACTACCCAGAAAGGTGCAAAAGACTGTTAAAACAGACTTCACAGTTCTTAAAAGCTCTTAAAAGGCTACCAGCTTTGAAGATGTAGAGATAACAAAAAAAAATCTCAGACAAGTGCGAAGAAAAAATGTATTGTGTTCTAACATGAGAAGAAAACCCAAAATCATTCACATAAAACTTCACGAGATCTCTAACAGATGACCTACAGAAAGAAATTATTTTACAGACAATTTAACCAAAGTTTTCAGCCAGTTTTAGGGTAATTATAACAAAGCAGTAATACTTATTGGTATTAGTATGGTTCATAGGCTGCTTAATCATATGTGATGAAAAATGTTTGGTTGCATAAGAACGACTGCTAACATACCAGGATGACCAACCTATGTGAATACCCACAGGCAGAAAGACTACTTGTCTTTTTGCCTTTGAGAGCAATTAGTGATTAAATCATCACTCTCTGCCTGTCTTTCCTTCCAACTCCATTTTTCAAAATTACATGGGTAGAAACATGGCTTTTGTATTGACATCACTGGCAGGTTGTCCAGCAGCTCTCCTGTGCAGAGCTTTGCCATGAGAGAAGGAGGCAAGTTGTGCTGCCAAGGAGAATCTTCTGCACACAGTTGTGGCTATTACAGTCTCAAGCAGCTTCATACAAAGATTTGCAGCCAATTACAGTCAAGAAGGAAATGTGTCTCCCAACCACAAAGAACCACTGCGGTTTTTCTAATTTTAGTGGCATTGCTATGTGAACAAGCTTCACAGTCTTCATTTCATCACTCTGAGTCATGCAGCAAAGCAAGGATACACAATTTGTTCCAGCTGGATGTGGTGTGAAAGTCTGAATAAAGGATTTTATGTGAATGAATCATGAGAATTTGAGACATGAGATCCACACTCCTATATGCACTCGTGGAGGGGGGAGTCTATGCTAGGACACAGCTAGTCTTGCATGAGAGTAGCAGCTGCAGCCTTTTCTTGTCATTGGCATTGTGAGGAACCACACAGACAATCCTCTCAATGCTTGCTCCAGCAAGCTCTGAGTCTGCTGACTGCTCTCTGGGTCTGTCTGCATGGAGCAAGTACAGAGACTGTACCTCTCCCAACAACAGACACAGACCAAACTGTTAATCAGCTATTTTGTCTTCTTCCAAGATGCCCTCAGAGAGGACTTCACAGCGGGTGAGATGATCCTGCCCCTTTTAACTTTTTTGCACTCCATATAAAACCAGGATAAACATGTAATTACAGTCTGCAGCTATACTGCTAAATTAAATGTGCCCAGGACCTTTTCTGGCACTGAGGTCAACTAGCATAAACCAGCTCACATTAAGCTCTCCCAGCCTCTAAAACAGTATGGCTGTATGCAGTGTGGTGGAAATGGCCCTTGGACCAAGCTAGTTGCTGAAAAGTGCCCAGAGATTGCTGAGAAAATGCTGGTTAACCAAGACCAAATTCACACTTGGGATCATTCTAACAATTGAAAAGTTCAGATGATCACTTTCCAATGTCTAGAAAAATTCCCTAGTATTGTTTAATTAGATTTGACATAGCCATAATTTTCTCATTGATTCAATGAGAAACAAGTTTGCAAAGCAGTGAGTACATCCGACCCCGATCCAAGACAATAAAAACCCCTCTAGTAAATAAACATCACATCATTCAATGTTATTGCTGCTCCTGAATGGAACACCTGGACCAACCCCAGATCACTCTGAAGAGTAGCTGTTGCTCAGTAAACTCGGGAAATGTTACTAGAAAAAAGTGGCTAAAACTTTATAGTTCACCAGAGGTAAGGGAGATTTGGAGCGTTCCTAGCATGCTTCTTGTTCCAGGAATTTTGACTTTTCGAGTTTACTGTTCTTACTTTAGCATTCACTACTGCTGGACCAGGCCAGAAGGTTTGGACAGTTACTCTGCTCATGAGCCTCTGTGGCTGTGCTGGGTGAGTGCCTTTGCCTTTTGCTTCAGTCCTGTCCTGGGCACATGGCATCTGACTGAGAACTCTTCATGGAAATGCAATCTCAAGCTGCTTCTCTTGCAGATCACTGCAGATTTTTCATATAGACACTCCTTAGGTTTTCTATCAACTTTCTCAGAGACTCAGTATCATGATAAGTTATTTAGGGAAACATTGTAAGAGAGGCAGACACATACACAGATTTTGCAGACATTCCAAACCCAGTGTTTTTATTTCACCAATCTAAAAAAAATTATGTACATATATATATGCAAACAGATCCATGCAGAGTAACATGAATAAAGTTTTTGCCTCAGTTATTTTGATATCAGTGACCACTCTTTGGGATTAAAACAACCTTTGAAAGGCACAGAGATCATGTCTCTTACCTGCTTTTCACATCCTCTACTAGCAACTGAAAGATTTTCTATTTTTTTCATTCAGTTACATGCCCTGACTTCAATCGGTTTTGTTAGGTGACCTAATCTTCCCCTTCACCCCCAAGAGTTTTTGCTTTCCTTCCACAGTTATTGTGGACCTTGGATTTAGACTTGAATGCTTGTTTTCCTGCCCAGTGAGCATCACCTTGACAAGGAGACACTTATTTAAATGGACAATCATCAAGTTTTGACACTCCTTGACTGCTACCTCTTCCTCAGGTGCAAGATCTCCTTTTATCGCCTGCTGTAGCTTTTAGTTCAGCATGGAGACAAACGAAAGGAAATAGTCTCATATTTAAAACAGTTTGAGAGAGAGAATCCTCAATACCAAACAGAATTTATAAACTGTAGACAAACTTCCCTTGATCATCTTAACAGCCTAAGGAGAACTTCATTAAAATCACTGGAGACATCTCTAAGGGAAATTACACTCCTATACACATATTTTAATCAGAGGCTAACAGAATCACCACAAAAGCCAGGGCTTCTTCCTTCTGCTGTTAGAGTATATAACTAATGGATAAATAGCAGATGGTGTTTCAGAATTAATCATTAAATTTCAGGTTAATCCTTAAGGCTTGTTTACTAGGTAATAAGTTAGAGAGGAATAGTTCATGGTTGTGCTGAAGGTTTACAGGAAATTGGCTCAGACATGGTGACCACTGTAGGATAAGCAATGACACAGCATTATACTTTCTGTGTTTGATTCTAACTATTGACCCTTAGGCTGCAGGCCACGTATCTTAAAGAATGTAGATATCTTTTTCTAGGAATGAGTTAATTTTTGTACACTATATTTACTAAAATATAAGTCACTATTAATTAGTTTTCACAAGTTGCGATATTTAAAATAAATGAGGTACTGAGTCTCAGTTAAGACACAATTAAAAAATATATTGGATGGATTTTGCAGGTGTTGAAGGGGATTTATCTCCTAGAATAGCAGTTAGGATAAAGCAGCTTGATTAATTCATTCAGTAAACCTGCTTTTAGCACTGGATGATTTAGCATGTGCTAGTACCTTATGCAGTTTAATTGTACATTTATTTTCAATTATTTTCTTAGCTTCCCTCCAGTGCTTCCTGCAATATCTCCTGCATACTTTAAACACTTCCACCCTCTGTCATGTTCAGTTATAAAATATTTGTGACTATTGCTATACCTGACAATAGGCACCACCTTGCTAAGAAATGCATGTTCAGTTTTTTATCAACTACTATGTGAAAAGAATGTAAATACTCAAATGCAAAGTTAAATTTTATGTAATCTTAAGTCACACATATTCTAATAAAAACTGTGAGAGCACTTTTGCAGCTTTAAGAGTTGCATCTGCATATAAAGCCACTATTTCCCCTAAGTCTTGTTCTCTTTTATAGCTCTCAATAGCCACATTTCAAATTCTGTTTTCATTAGTGAACATTCCATTATTTGAAAAGGGAATTGCTACTTATATATCACAGAAATATAGTCTTCTCCATCAGTTACTTGAATCAAAAATATCATGCCTTTAACCAGTTTGAATCGGATCTGTCTAGATATACTAAGAGAATATGCCAAGAGTTTTGAATATGTCATTGATACAGCGGCTTATACCATAGGAGACTGAACATAAAAGAACAGTGGAAGCATAACCGACTGAACGTATTTCTTGAGAAAAGAGCCATAAAATCCCCTGTAGAAACAATCATTATAAATCAGTGTATAAATATTCAAAGTCCTTTTTTTTTTTCCCCAATAGGGTCATAAATGAAACATTTCCAAGACAATAAAGCTATCTGTAGGAATGTAGACAATGGTAGCTGACCCCTTTCTACCATAGTTCAATGTTACAACAGAATTCTATGCCAGGTGACTACTTATTTATACATACACTCACATGTAGCAGTTTGACACTCTAAATTTTTCTTAGAGAGATGAATTCCAGATAAATTCATTGAAGAATACTTCTGTGCCAAGAACTGTTTCTCCTTCGTCAGATTCCACCAAGACCACAAGGAGTATGTCCCTTCCCAGGCCAAGGGGACTGAGGAGATGTTTTCTTGAAACCAAAGTCCCTGGCATCAAGTTCAAGAGCGGAGACAGTATCAGTATCTATCTCCCACTTGCAAACAGCCAGGCTCTGTAAAGAACCTGTGTTGAAAACTGACTGCGTTTGCACAAGTAACAACTGTACCACAGGGTAGCTGTGTAAGATGAAAAAAATTACAGGACACATTTAACCTCTGTCTGCTTGACTTCATAACTGGATGTGAAGAAACAAGAATCTCTTGTAATTTGTGATTTTTTTTTATCCAAAATAACACAACATTTTTTCCACTGAACTATAGTTGTTCCTCAGAAAAATAAAATGAGTAATATGAAATACCTTAAGAGGAAGAACTTCTTTATTAATACCATAGAAGTAAGCCATTGCTTGTGTCCATGAGCAAAGACCTGCTACATTTCCACACACTTTTTTAGCAGTCTCAAGATTATAATCCTCCATATCCAAATAAGGCTCTAAAAGCTCCACAGTCTCTCCTGTAATTGAGTCCTGGCCAATGGAAAAGAAACAAATATGTTTATAATGCATTTTAGAATAGTCTGTTTCACAGAAACGTTTTTCTTTTTAAAAATATGATGTTACCACTTCCTACAGAAGAAATGAACAAAACAATACTGTTGTCGTTCACTCTTACAAAGGACAGAAATTTAGTTGAGTTTTCAGAACTCAAGTGAAAATAACTATTTCCATTGCAACAGATCGGTTTGATTTTGCATTTGTGTTTGACCCATAAGATTTATAGACATTACTTGTACTTGTAGCTCTAGGACAACTTAAGCTGATCTAAGTTACTGCTGCTACAGCACTGTGCCTTCTTTCCTCTCCCCCTCAACCAGATGTTCTTGCTCCAGCTTTTAATACCATCACCAATGCTCAGTGAGCTAGTTTGGAAGATAATATGACAGAAATCTAAGTCAGAAAATTAGTGATTAATTTTCTTCTAGGTGAGTTCCCTCAACAAGCTCACCATGGCATCAGACAGGCACCAGTGTGAACACAGATACGGGAGTCAAACACGCAGTTTTAGGAAGGAAAAGGATGAAACTGAAGCTAACCCTTTTCCTTAACTTTAAAAGTTATTTCTTTCAGCTATTCTCTTCATTATTCTAATCTCAGATTCTTTTCCCTCGCTCACAATCTGTTGAGAACATGAAAAGCCAGATCTTTGATGATGGCAGCTAATCTATAATTATGTAAGTGTCAGAAGAAAATGGAATTCATCTCCTTAAGCAATGTAGAGAGTAGAAGGGCTTATACGGGGTAACAGTGGTTGCTTAACAATAGAGGCATTAAGAGTCTTCGTCTTTTTTGGCAATGTATTAATGCCTTTCTTTTAATGCATCTAAAAATCACCCACCATTCATACTGTCAAGCAATATCACCTTTTCCTGCTTTTTTGTGTAGCAGAAAGGGCTGTCTTGTACTTGTCTGATCCCCAGCTACTATAATAACAAAGACATTCATTATATTATTCCTAAGATCTGACATAGTGATGTTTTCATTGTAAAAATAGTGCTGGAGAAACATTTTGACTTTTTCATTCTCCTACTCAAAATTATGAGCTAGCAACCTGGTAAAGGTGAAGCAAAGACCAACCAGCAGTGGCCTAAATCTCTGTTCAAGAGCTTGTCATGCTTTTCCTTCTAAGTAACAGCTTTTAAACCAAAGGAATTATTTCATCCACTAGTCTTCCTTGCCTAAAAAAATTAGGAAAGAACAAAAGTTTCACAGACAAGTAAGCAGTGTCGTCTACTCGGAAGTCCAGACATTATGAGCTTTCCTCTCATATATACTCAATTTTCGGAAACAAGAAATGAGGCAGGAGGACAGTATGTGAAGTACCTCATCAGGGATAGAAGTAGTCTAGTGCCCTTCATCACATTTCTCTGTATCATTTCCTGCAAGGATTCAGTCTCACGGAGTTTGTTCTGACACCTCTGAGTAAAGTCGAATGTGTTGCAAACTCCCAGCAGGAACACATACACTATTAATAAGCACCAAAACTGGAATCCTCATTAGAGGGAAGCTTGAGTAAGGAATGCATAATTAGTCTCTATTATATTTAAGCTCATTTCCTCTTTCTGTTTAGTCTAGTCACTTAGAAAAGTGACCAGATTGACAGCCTCAGGAAGAGACTGTCTACAGAGGCAGTGCAACTTTCCACGTGGTGCCTTGTCAATATGGGTCACTGGGAGAAATGGCTCTTGGGGATAGTGAGAATCATGGTTTCAAGCCTCATCTGCACAACAAAAAGCACTCCAGTAGCTTAGAAAAGGCATCAGCAAAATGCACAGCTGAAGCACTGAACAGAGGAAAGAGTATGTTCTGCAGAAAACCCAGGTTTGGCTAAAATCTGCTTGGTTTTCTGAATTTTAAAGCTGGCTCATGATTCTGCCATTCCATATTCCAGTCTAGCTCTTTTTCTGCTCCGGTTACCTGTGACATACTTGTTCTCTTCCCTGTAGAAAGATTTCCCTTGACTCACAGTTCAGTGAAACTTGCTATAAACAGGACAAGTTTCTGTCCTGACAAATAAAACCCTGTGCTTGCTTTCACCTTTCTTACTAAGGGTCTCTGTTCATTCTGTATTTTAATTACACTTTTAGTGAAAGATCCCTGAAAACTCTCAGATATCTCAGCAGTTTTCCTGACAGGATGCTCATTTTCTGTATTTCCTTCTAGCTCCCCACCAAACTATTGTGGAGACAGAGCTCTAGAGCACCCTATATGTAAACAGTCCTGCTAGCAGTGGAGATTGTGAGCCATTTGAAAAATCAACAGTGAGTCCTTTTAAGGTAAGTTCCCACTGTGAAGTAAAGATAACACTAAGCTTCTCCAGGTTTGATCTTGTGCTTGGGATACTTGTGTTTGCTATTAGAACTGCATGGCCCAGGAGAAAGTTTACTGAAATAATGAACCATGAAAACAGAGCAGAATACAGTCACGAAAGTCCAACTATAGGTACGTAAAAGCCTCATCTGTTTCAAACTACCTTTGAAGGTAGAAGACACTTTCATGTGACCTCTAAAGATAGTTACAGGATTAATAGTGCCACTATTAACTTTTTACCTTCTGGAAAGTAAGCAACATACTAAGAAATCCTGAATTATTCATTAGCTTCAGAGCCTCAGTCCACGATGGCTTCACACAGAGGCGTTCTTGATCAGGTGTTACTGAGTCTATTTTTCTTTGGAATAGAAGTAGCACACAATCCATAATTCGCATTATCAAATGAGGAGGTTTACCCAGTTTGCGGACAGTTGCAATGTCAGAAGGTTTTATTGTCTGAAAAATTAAAAAAGAAAATAATCCATTTATTTAAGCATTCACTTCATGATAGGGAAAGGTACGGTTTTTTGGGAGGACTGTATACATAATGCAATTGCTGCAGTTTGGCAGGTCTCTGCAGAAAGTCCTTAAAGCTAGTACCTCTCATTGACTGCTTTATTACCTGACAGTAGAGGAGGTACTGCCCATCTTACCTCTCTATCGCCTCAGTTTTCAGGTTTTTTTCTACAAGGATTAGCAGGTCAGTGCTAGTCCTTTCATTATTTATTTTTTCAAGTCAGAAGTATAAGCCATATTATTACAAATAACAATCATTAACTCCATACATGTTAAGAATATCTTTGATTCTGACCTGCAGGGCTGCCTCGGCTTCTTCCAGTGCAGGTCTTGCAGCTTCAAGTTTCTCTTCTGCCGCTGCTTTATCAATGGCAATGTCATCCACTATGGCCTGAGCCTTGTCTTTTACCTTTTGCACCTGCATTTTCACCTTTTCGGCAGCTTGGGCTTTCATAGTTACTTCCAATAAAACTTCATCAGCTTTTTTTGAAGCTACAGCCAAATCTTTCTCCTTCATTACCAACTCTTTGGAGAGCTGATTTACTGAAACCTCAGCTTCCATTAGCTTTGCAAGACCTGTGTTGAACAAATTCCATTTTAGCAACAGAAAGACCTATTCAGAGAGAAACTTCAATCTGGATACTTAAATAAGTTGCTCAGATTGGTATTTAGGAACTGAGCAATGCGAGTGAAGACACAGGAGACTAGGCGGAGCTATATGGAGGTCCAGATGAGATGGGGATAAAAGAAACTAAAGATTCTTGAGCAATACAATGCTTCAGCATTTTTATCAAATGATGAGAAAAAAACCTAGACAAGCTATAAGTATAAAAACCCTTATACATAAATGCATGCATCTAAATGGAAACGCATGATGGAAATCTTTCAAACCCTCAACGCGTACATGTTCCTTCCAGGCACCCAGCCACCCTCTACCTATGGAGATACATGTACATAGCTCAGTTCTGCAACTGGCAACAGTGGGGAAAATAAACACAAACAAAAAAACAGTTTAGGATCACATTCACGTCCAAACACCATTCAGTTTCAGGAACTGTGTAAGACCTTGTGCAGTTCAATATTTTGAAAATTTTACATTTGGCATATAACTGTTTCATTAAAAGATTCTCCAGAAGGACTGAATCTGAACATTTACTTACCATTCCTCAGATTTACTTATAGCATGTTTAAATGTGAAAACTAGGATCTCAGTGGTTCCTTGGCACACATACATGTCAAAGCATGAGTTTCAGGTATTTTAACTAATTCTAATGAATATCTAACTAATACCATTCTCAAAAGTCATCTGAAAGCTGCAACATTCAAAAAGTTCATTGAAATAAAACCTCTATATATTTTGTAATCATACACAACACAACTGAAAATATGAGTACACTTCCAAATGAAAGTGTGATCACAGTTTAAATCCATACTTTTGCAACCTTTTATTCAGATTCTTCTCACCTCTTTAAAGACAAACAAACAAAAATCAAGCAGATTTTACAGTACCTGTTCTTATGCGTTCAGACAAGCTTCCAACATTGGAAAACTTCTCTTTGTAAATAGCTTTGTAGCCTCCAATGAAGGACAGATAAGATTTTGGAGTCACAAATGTTCGTCGCCTGTATCGTTCAAAGTATTCAATGCATTTTTCAGCTACAATATCTTGAAATGTTCCCATGGTGTTAACAACACTCTGTTTCACTTCGTCTGTGCACTCAATATGGTAGGAAACTAAAAAATGCTGTGCAACTGCTACAAGAGCATCTTTAGGCCAGCACTGGAACCAGTCCATGGTACAGCCTGAAATCAGACCTGGAAATTTCAGTGCGCGAGTTCTGAATTTTTCGCCAACAGGAGAAAAACAAAGAACCACATGCAGGTTATTACGAACTCGAGCAAGAAAATAATTATAAAGATTCTCACTAGTGGGAGTACGCCTTGGGTACTCCTTCTTCATTGCTGGTATCAGATCTTGTGTGATTTCACCTATTTCATCTCGTGCAAAAAGATTTGAGACTTCACCTGAAGCCAAAACATTGTTCATGTACTCAAGAAAAGATTCATCTCTGATTTCATTGTCTGTGAATATAAAGACAATGCCCTTTCCTGTTTGCCCAGCAGTGCGGTACAAGATTTTCAGATCATCCAAAAGGTTGTTGGTGGCATATGTTCTGGGATAGGGAAGGATGAGAGAAAGAGAGAACAAAAATTACAGATCATTTGAGGAAATACTCATCATCTGGCTCAGTTTCTTCAAGGCAAGAAAAAACATCTACAATGAGAAATTAATCCTATATCTCCTGGTTTCATTTTTTTAGGGTTTTTTTTGTCTTAAATCTTTTTCCAAAGCAAATTCTCAGTACCACAAATCATGGGAAAAAGAAGTGATGTCAAAAGAATAACAACATGCCAGCATAAAAGACAGTTAAGAGCAATACTATGTCTAAGGTGAGCATGATGCTGCTTTGTAGTGCTACATGTTGCAGAGGTGAATTTCTTGCTAGAACTGTGGGTTAATATCACTGGATTATGTTGTCAAGTAGGTTCTGATACCTGTAACCATAACATAGATACAGCTGGATTCTTTTTTTTGAAGATACTGACAGCAGGTTAAAGGAAATCACTAAGTCAAGAGAAATCAAAACTAAGGTTTTTATTGTGTTATTTGATTTAAATGAAATCAAACCCCAGAAGTTATGCTTGAATATTAGCACTTGGGCTGATCAATTCTGCTGCAAATGGACACCGTGACTGGATCTTTCATTACAACTCTTATAGCTGGTGCACACAAGATTAAACATGCACAAATTCAACTAGATTTCAGATTATGGAATGTAAAATGAAGTAAAGTGAGTTTAATAAAATAGTAGATTTTGTCCATTATGTTCTCAGCCGATTAAAGGTGAAATGAAGAACCTCTTTTCTTTGAAACCAGTTTCTTATTTCCAAGAGACTCTTCAAAGTCCTAAGTAATACTTACACTACATACACAACTCATTCTTCAGTATTTGGTAATTTTCTATTTTTGTATTACATATGCCATATAGAAAGTCTTTCAGTTCTCTTCCAGTTCCATCTTAATAGGCAGTAAAACAAAGACCCAGGATCTGTCATCAATAGACTGCACTTGCAGAGATGCTTTTGATTGAAAAAGTAGTTTACAATGAAAATAAAAGGTTTGACAGGTTTGTAATTTTTTAAACTGTGTAACATTAATTCCTGTGGTAAATTAAGGAGCAAACGTCTATGTACACTGCATTGTGTTACCTTGTTAAAGTAATCTGAAAGCTCTCATATCCAGCAATATATGATGCTAGTCTGGTCAGACTCTGTTTTCCAGATCCACCCACACCCACCAACAATGCATTTCCTCGTGGAGTACGAATAATCCGTGATATTTTAATCAAATGGATTATTGCATCCTGTGTATATTGAGAGAATAAGGGATGAAAAGATGTAAAATTAATATAATGTATATTCAACTAGAAGCACATCATCAAGCAACTGCCTCTCAACAGCTAGATGACTTCTCTGGAGCATATGCCAAAGACTCAGTTGTGTACTCACCAAAATCAACAAGAGATTTCCCCTGACTTCAATGGGAAGCAGGGCTAGCCCAAGAGTCCTTTTATCAAGCTCATATGATGCAACATCATACGCAGTTTTTCTACGCAGTGCTGCCTCTTATGGGATAGAAGGAGAAGTAGAAAGGATATTGATTAACACCTTCCCCAGCCTTTTACCTGAGCTATTTACAGTCTATTTATATAGACTCTGGATGTGGAAGACCAGTCAATGGAGGACAGGGAAGACGGTCTATCTAAACCAGAGCTGTTGCCAAGGTCAGAAAGGCCTAACCTCATATCATGTTCACCTCCACAAGGAAGAAAAAAGGGGTTATAGTTGTAGGCAACTCCCTTCTGAGGGGAACAGAGGGTCCAATATGCCAGACAGACCCTGGTTGTAGGGAAGTTTGCTGCTTCCCTGGGCCCAGGTCAAGAACATCACTACAAAACTTCCTAGCTTGGTATGGCCCTCGGACTATTACTCATTACTGATCTTCCATGTGGGTAGAGATGAAGCTGCAACCTGTAGTCCAAGAGTGATCAAAAGAGACTACAGGGACTTGCAATGGTTAGTGGGGGAATCTGGGACACGGGTTATTTTTGACTCTCCTTCCAGTTGTGGGCAGTGACATTGGAAGAAAAAGGTGGACCCAGTCTAGATTTAGACTAGATACGAGGAAGAAGTTTTTTACAATGAGGGTGATGAAGCACAAGAGCAGGTTGTCCAGAGAGGTGTTAGATGCTCCATCCCTGGAAACATTCAAGGTCAGATTGGATGGGGCTCTGAGCAACCTAATCTAGTTGAAGATGTCCCTGCTCACTGCAGAATGGTTGGACTAGATGACCTTTAAGGGTCACTTTCAACTGAAACCATTTTATGAGTCTATGACTCTATGAAAAGTAAAATACAAGTACACTATAGATATTTCTTATTTAACTGCTGTATGTATCTTAGAGCAAGAATTAATCTGAAATGCCCTAAAAATCTACCAAACTCAGTCTAAAGCTGAAGAAATCATCAACTAATCAAGAGAATTCTGAGAAGGAGGCAGCTTTTAGAGATGCCAGATGACATTCACAATGTGCACTGTAGAAACAAGTGAGTTGTGCTTTGTATCATACAAGGTAGAAAAAAAGATGGGGAACTACAAAGAGATGGAATAATTTGTGGGAGCAAAGGCAGCTGGGAGACATCAGCATGGCTCTATGGAGTTTATTTGAAAGGCTTGTTGGATACAGGGCTAGACATTCTGATCTATCTCTAAAATAATTTCACAGAAATATACAAGATCCAGGTATCAGCAAGTGCAGAAGACCAGGCTCTTTCTGTATTGTTATAATTACAGGCACTAATACCTTGAAAAATACCAAATCCATCTTGGATCCTCTGATGGTTTCGTTGTACTGTTGCATGAACATCTGTAATCTTTCAGCCAAATAATCCAAAGACGGGATAGGCTCATAAATTTTAGGAGCCTTCAAGTCTGCATCATCAGGTTCATCTCCAGTAATTTCTGGGACGTCACGCAAGAAATCCACAAAGTATAATTCTGTGGATTTATCTTCAAACAGATTTTGACCGTGTTCTGCAGAAGCGATCTACAACAATACATAGAGGATTGCTTTAGTAATAAGACATTTCATTGGCCTCTTTCTGTGGCAAATACTGGAACACTATTTTCCTACCTTTTTCATCATATCTTCAAACCAGTCTTTATCACTTTGGCTGATGAACCTGTCTGCAATGACACGCCTGCATTCATGCTGGAACAAGGCTACTAAAACACCGATGCTCTGGCAGACCTCAGAAGGGACTGTAAGTATTCCTTGCCAAATACGACTGAGGTCTCGTAAGTTAAAGATGTAGTGAAATTTAGCTGGAGTTGGTAACATCTACAAAATAATATCATAAGCTATATTCAAATAAATATTAAATAAAAATATTTCCTATCCAGTATTAAATAAATATGGAAATTTTCACAAACATCAAAATCAATATTTGTGGAAAAGTTCATGAGGAAAAGAAAAAGTAAATGAGGAAATGCAAAGAAAAGAGAGCAGAAAAATGAGAAAAGAGGATTTGAAAAAATGAAAAATTTAGTAAAAGCTACATATTCTCTATAGGCAGTTAATTAGCAGTAATAAACACCATTTCTGTTGACTATACTGTTCAGTAGTTGACTGGTCAATAGTTTCACAAGAAACCTCTATTTTTCTATGTAAGCCAAGTTTATGGCTACAGTTGAGTTGTTTGGGAAATTCTGACCCATCTTTTCTCGTCTGTTATTATTTACCAATTCCCTGCCTATCCCACCACTCTCCTCCACTTTTTTTTCATTAGACGATCGAATCTGGCACACATTTCTATGCTGTAATTTTACTCTTAACTTTTCAAATTTCAATCTACATGTAAATTTTATTTTCTATTTCAAAGCAATATTTGCTTAGGAATTTCATTTAAATTCAGTTACAATCTGCTTGAAATGGAAAAAGTAAATGTTTAGAACTGCAAAACACCAGATTTCATCTGTTTTGAGCAGATTCCCTCCCTGCCAAATTTAATTTCCTTCCTTTAATTCAGATGTTAAAAGTTTCTCACAATCTCAAATATCTTTAAATGAGATTCCTATATAATTTTTAATTTATAGTTCCTTATACTCTTAACATTTTCTCAACCAGAAGATCTCTAAATCTTCCTATCAATTATGCTTACTATATTTATACAATGTGATTCTTATATTAGCTATAGAAGGCACTGCACATGATTAGGTTTTAATCAGCTTTCTAGGTGCTGATAGCAACAAATTCACAACAGAGGAGTTGGTCAGCAGTTACACATACAGGTCACAGCTTCACAATATGAAGTATGAGCACACATGACAGTACAGGAGACCTGTATCTTGTTGTTTTGTCATGGTACAAATGTTTCAAAGGCTTCTTAAAAGACATAATTTTACCTTCGCTTTTGTCATTTGCCAAACTTTTCGAGTTGTAGGTACTAATGATGAAGCCAGTTTGCATATTTCCACAGGGAAATGTCGCTGTTCACAGAAATAACCTTCAGCTATTGTTTGAAATATTTTGTCAATAGAGGAACTGGAAGGCAGTGTGCAGTTGTAGATGGTGAACTGGCGTTTCAGGCGCTGTGGGATGTCGTTCCGACCTCCCCCAGGGTGAATCATAGCAGCTACAAACTGGACGTCAACCACATTCGTGAATTCTCCTGGCTTCTCCAAATTGTAGAAACCTTTCTGTTCCATCAGTTGTCTTACAATCTCATTGGTGATCTAGTTATTGTCAAAACAAACAAACAAACAAACAAAAATAGGGAAAAGGAGCAGTTAAGTGCTTCGGGGTTCTTCACTTGAAAAAAAAAAAGAAGGAAAGAGATCTCCAGTATAATAAATTAGTATATAGAAGGAAAGATATCTCTTATCTTTCTTAATTGCAGGTATTCTGCTAGACACTTCAGTAATTTATAAGGCCATGCAACATAGTACAAAACACTGATGCAGCAGATTGGCTGCATGTAAGCTTCATGTGCTAAGCAGTTGTGGACATGGTCAGATACTCAACTGGATTTCCACAATATCTAAGCAAAATTCAGTACTTTAAAGTTTCAAGCCAGACTATATATTCAGAGTGATACAGGCACTTAGACAGTGACAAAGAACAGTTTAGCACAAAGCGTAGTCACACATTCACTTCTATTGAGGCAGTGAGAGAACAGGATGACAGCCATAAACTGGGAGCAGTAAAAGTACTTTTTCTTAGCAGCATTTTTTTTAAATTTAAGTCAGATTTTCAGAGTCTAGATATATAAGTATTCATTTATGAATACCTCAGGATGGCTTGCTAGTCTTGGATATCAACTGTGATGTTAGATTCCCCTAATAATAACTGTACTTTAAAGCCCTGAGCAGATGGAAGAGGGAATCTCTGATTGCTTCTTGGATTTGTGTGCTTTCTTACCCAATTTGGTTCTTAGTACAGCTAGTTTGGAAATTCTGTAAGCTCTGTATGCAACCAAAATAAAAGGCTTAAATGCTACAATTATTGCACGAAATGGCTTTTATTTTGCCGGGGGGGAGGGACTGACAACTTATTACTCTTGGCAAAAACTGGCTTGGGGAAATTGTTTTTAGCAGATGTAATTGGTCTAGTCTCTATTATGATACCTTTTTTCAAAATTTTCCTATTTTTACAACCCACAGATCATCCTTGCCATCAGTAGCAATGGTAATACCACCAGTTCCCAAATGTTAACATTTCCCTTTTACCTGATCACCCCATTCATTAATCACAGGCATGTTGATGTCATCAATAAAGACAGTCATTTTCTTCCCTGCTGGAGGACCATATGTCGTGCCCATTCTCTTATCTATGTAACTTTCTATGCTCCTTTGGAACATATTTGGCAGAGTTGCAGAAGAAAAGTTTAGGCATTTGGTCAAGTGAACATCAGGATCATACTTGCTTGTGTAATCCTGCAAGATAAACCAATTTTAAGTAAAGCACAACAGTATTTCCAGATGAATTCTGCCAAAAGGAGACACAGATGCTCAGTAGACTTGCAAAAATCAGATATCTACAAAATCTCAGTCCTGCTATTAACTTTAGAATGTCAAACAGCAGTTTATTTAAGATAAATATACCATCTCCAACTTGAAATTCAAACTCAGTTAATGTTTCACATAAAGTTTCTAAGCATTAAAATTTATAAGCTTTTAACAGACTTCACTAAATGTTACAACAAGTAGACATGTGACAACTCAAGATGCAAATAAATTTTGCATTAGCAATTGTCAGGTTTTTTTTTTTAAATTCAATCTGTTAGTGATGATCTGTTACTGCAGTCTGCAAGGAACAAGTGAAAAACTAAATCTTTTTTTCACATTTACGCCACAGCGCCACATCTTACAACAGAAGCAGTGTAAAGGAATGGTAGTGTAAAATCAAACCCAGCTACATTGCATTTACTGATAGTTATCCTCTTTAACGAAGAAAGGAATTCTCGAGTTTTGTAAATACATACACTTCCCACAGCTGCTGAGGATGCCCTAAAGCAATAAAGTTCCAGTTTTCATATTTAGTGAGGTTTCATAACAGAACTGGAAAGAAAATGACATAACCCTGGAGTCACACCAAGGCATATATATATAAAGCATGGGAAATATTTTGTTTAGCAAGAATCTTGAGACATAAAAACAGTATTTAAAATTCCAGATTTTGAACATTATTTCTTTTTAAATATTCCATTTTTCTGCAATGATCACAAAGTTGAGAATCATTTAAATTCTTATCTTTACAACAGGGTTGATTGGAAATGTTCCCATTTTGGTACCTCTGAAAAATAAAGCTATATCGCTGCTGATGAAGTGCTCTAAGAAGAACTCCAGTGAGACACACACTCTGTGTGACAACAGAAAGGAAGATACAGTTAAGCCCCCTCAAAATATTTTTACAAATATTGTTAAATTGTTGGTTTTGTTGATTCCCAGTTTAAGAAAAGGTGTCCTTCAGAAATAGGTTTTTCTCAGACATCACACAAATGACAGCATACGCATGCAGTGGAAACGCAACAGGCTTGTATTTGGTGAGTACTCCTGACAGCTGATGGGTTGATGCAGGACACTGCTCAGACCTTTCCTCAGGGCTCCAGCAGTCTGACCAAAACTAATGTACCAGGATGCAGGTGCCCAGGTGCTGGCAGCAGGGGATGTGGGGCAGTCCCTTGCGAGAGCATGATGGAGCTTCCCCATACCAGACACAGATAGTTTCATCTGGCTCCAACAGACCCACCAGAGCCACTCAGATCATGTAAGAAAGGGCTAAATGCTGCCTGGCAGTTGAGAGAGAAGTAAGAAAAAATGTGAGAGAAACAGCCCTGCAGATACCAAAGTGAGAGCAGAAAGAAGGGCAGGATGTGCTCCAGGAAAGATTTCTCTGCAGCCCATGGAGAAGACTATGGTGAGGCAGATTGTCCCACTACAGCCCATGGAGGGCTACATGGGAGCAGATAACCGCATTGCAGCCCCTGGAGGTCCTCATCATAGGAGGTGGATATGCTCTGAGGTAACCTGTAGTACATGGAGAGTCCACATCAGAGAAGCCTCCTGGCAGGAGCTGAGGCCTGTGAAGAGGAGGCAACACATAAGCAGGTTTGCTAGCAGGACTTGTGACCCTGTGGGTGTCCCATGCTGGAGTAGTGTGGTCCTGAAGGACTGTGCCCCATGGAAAGGACTCACACTGGAATAGCTCATGAAGAACTACAGCCATGATAAGGACCAATGCTGAAGCAGTTTGTGAAGGACTGCATCCTGTGGAAGGGACCTCATGTGAGAGTAGAGAGCACCCTGAAGAGGGAGGAGCAGCAAAGAGGAGCTGCTATGGACCAGCTGCAGTCCCCACTCCCCATCCCTCTGCACTGCTTGGCGGGGAGGAGATAGAGGAGGTGGGGATGAAGAAGTGAAGGTGAGCCTGGGAAGAAGGAAGAGGTGAGGGGAGGATGTTACTAGTATTGTCTTTGTTTTTCACTATTCTATTCTATTTTTAATTAGCAATAAATTAAATTAATTTTCCCCGAGTTAAGTCGGTTTTGCCCGTGATGGCAACTGGTGAGTGATCTCCCTATCTTTGTCTCAACCTTTGCCCTGTTGAGGAAGGGGAGGGAACCAGTGGCAGGGTGGGTGTCTTGCAGCTGTCCAAGATCCACCCACCGCAACTATGAATTCACAACCACTCAAAAAACACACTTCTGTTTTCTTCGTTATGGCATTTTCAAATCTTTACATGGTAACAGTAATATTCCACAGTACATAAATTAGAACTACCTTCAAAAAAGAAGAGAGAATTTAATAGGATTACTTTCGTTAGTTAAACTGTCAGAGAATTTTCGATTATACCATACCTGTTTCACATTAAATTCTGGATTTCTACAATTTATGAATTAATAGTACAGAGAGTAAAGGTCTTATATAACACTTTAAATTCTTTATTTTGATATATACTGATACCTTACTTAATGCTGAAGATTACTTCAGATTATTTCAGATTACTACTTGGAGTGTTCTGTATTAAAACAGCGTCATGAAACCCACTGCTTATACCTGGAAATTTCTTTTCCACAAGGTGCAGTAAAGTAAGATTCTACAGAAGGCAAAAGCAGAAGGGGAACAGTTGTGGAGGCAGTTAACTTTCACTCTTAACCTTAAATGAGATCAAATATCTGCTGGCATTATGCTCCCTTGTGTAAGGAACATACTCTGCTCTATAGAATAGGCATGGGGTAAGCAACTCCCAAGAAGCAGTTCCAAATATTTTTAGGGACAGGAATGGCATCTGAAGGCTGGAGGTTGCCAGTATTTGGCCAAAGTCCAGTATGCTGGATATCAAGACCACCATCCAGAGCCTGCTTCCTCCTTCTGCTAAAATAGTTCTCCAGCTGGTGCCGCGAACAGAGGTTGACATTACAGCGGCACGCACGCTGGCATCAACAGCCAAGCTGAAAAAGTAGTATTAATGGCTGCTGGCATTGGTACAACTTGCTCATGTCAGGGATCAGAAAGCACATGGCTGGGGGACACAAAATGGCTCCAGGTTTTAAGAAAGCCAAAGGTCAGTTTAGGCCAGTGTTTTTCAGTTATTTTCAATTTCAAGACCTCTGTAAATCCTCCTGTGGGGGTAAAGATGACTGTGCGACAAATCCAGTTCTCTCAACAGTAGAGCAGTTTTATTGAGCTACCTCTCACTGACCTAAGAGCCTACAGATTCCCCTGGAAATCACAGACATCGTGCTGAAAACTATTACACCTGCATTTTTTCAAATAAGGAATGTCAAGTTTGCTATGACACCTGGGTTTGTTCAGGCTTTAGATTATTGGCTCTTTTGTAGTAAGTTATTAATTTTTTTAAGTGTCATATGATTAATCTGCACCATTTTATAATATAAAAAGTATGTATTTATTAATTTAATAGCAATGCTGTTATTTGGCAGAAAGAACAATATGTCAGTTTCAGTGAAGGAATTAAGAGAGCAGAAAATAAACACTAAATTCACCCTCCAAAAAATCACCCTGAGTAAAGAAGCAAGTTCTTTATCTCTCTTCAGTTTGGCATGCGAAGAAAGCAACAAGGGCGTACAAAAGATCAGTTCATTCATGGCACCACCGACAAAGCACAGGGAATGAAAAGATCATTCATAGATCAGTATTTTCTTAACAAAATCTCTGGTTTGACTTCTTGAAAGAGAAGAAAGCATGTGAAAGAGTATTTATCACATGGCCTTGTGGCCATGGTTAGTAAAGCGTGAAAGAATCCTTTATACTAAAGTAGAGATAGTTATGGTTTTTTGCTTGTAGGCCATATAAGCACCGGCAAAATGTCTCAGTAAGAATGCTGAAGAAATCTGAAGAAAAATGAAATTGCTCTTACACTTCAATTTAACGGTTGTGTTAATGTCAATTATTGCAATGTTATCATACAAAGATATTACATGTTTTTGCATTCCACCTACCTTAATCATCACTGTTTTTCCTGTTCCCTGTTCCCCAATTAGCAGAACAGCTTTTCCTTGCCTCATGATAGTATGCATTAGAAAGTCTGTTCGGACACTGTCTACATTTGGAACTAGAATGGAAGTATATTCTGGTACTGACTCTACAGGGTAACTATAATCAGGGACCTGCATAAGAAAGACATGGAAAAAGTCTGAGATTTTCTACCTGCCCACACAATCACTTTGCATAAGAACACAAACCCAAATGTACTTTATAAAATGTACATTAGCAAAACTTTTCTTCCTGAAAGCCAAGTATCCATTTATAATCAATTAGTACCTTGCCAAACCTATTTCAAGTGCGTGTTCCTATTCTCCACCAAAGATATTTATGAAGAAAAGAAAAGAAAAAAAAAAACTTTCCAAAAGGATATTCTTGAGTATTTCGTAGAGTTAATCTTCCTAACCAAATTATGCAGGGTTTTAAATAATAAAATAATATGCCTCTTACCAAATACATCTTTCTCTTTCTTCTAATACTCATTAAGAAAGCTTAGCATGTTGCAGCATACAAACCTTCTTTGACCAGTGCTCCCACTGGCCACAGGCATTGATACCAAATTCAAATATGGTTTCTTCTCCATTCACAGTTGGAAGTTCTTTAACTGCAGAGTGCCTCCGTAGGAACAGCTCCATTTTCATCCTGTCATCTGGTTCCAAAAGAGCTCCAGTTGACCACATTACAGCAAAAACAAACAAGCGAGTGATATGTTCCTCACTGAGCTGCTTATCATTTTGGTCAGACAATAAACCCTGCAAAGTAGATGCAAAATGTAACTACTGCCCTCCTAGAACAACGTCCCAGCACAAGTAACAGAATGAGAGAGAGAAAAACTAAATGTCATATATACCTGTAGGAGGTCAATAGCTTGTTTGATGTACATACACTCTAAAATTGGCATTTTTGGTGTCACCGCAGAGAAAACAAAATCTATCACATCCTGGAAAGGAAACATGTCATTTAAAGAATCTGTTTACCAGTTTCAAAGGTATGATTTATTCTTAGATGAGACCAATTTCTTAATTTCAAATATACCCTAAACTTTATTCCAAACAACATTTTTCCCCTTTTCCAGAATTATAAATATTCAGACTTACACCGTGAAATTTTGCTAACAATAACATTAGAAAAATAACTTTGATTAATCACAGTCAGCAGAATTATTCATATGAGCTCCATACGGCAATTTCCTGAAGAGCAATTTGATGATTGCCTTTCAGTTACGTCGGGGATCTGCCTTTTGTGCTCTCCACTGGAGATTTTAATCTATCATTGCCATTTTTGTAATAGGAAGATAAAAGCACTAGAATTGCTGTAATGATACGCATATAATGCAGAACCTCACCACTATAAATTTCTATCTATGTCTTATTTGTTCTGACTGCACCATAAGGTACCTGTCCCTCTTGAAATCAATACTCTCAGTTTTCTTTAGAACCCTGGCAGGATCCAAAGGAAATTTTGTAATTGATTTTAATGGAACTTGGACTTTCCTCAGCTTACTCCCTAGAGATGGCTACCACGCCTGCCTTTGCCCAGTGTTCTGCAACATCTTTACACCAATTTGAGACTTTGCTGAAGTCCTCTCTGAGATTTGCAATGCAAAATTATTTTAAACTATCAATTGCCACCTATAGTACAGATTGATGTAAATTATAACTTACTTTCACCTTCATTTAACGATTTTTAATATAATTCCCTCTCTGTGCCTTTGTAATCTTTGGAAATCAACACTGTCTAATCACTCTGGGGAGTAAAAGTACAACAGGGATACTATGGGAGATAGTAATTTTGGAGGATTTCCATTTACAGCTTCCACATCCTGTCAGCAAGAAAACTAAGAGAATGAAGACATTCAGTCATCAAAAGATCTAAACAATTACCTGGATATTTTTGAAAAATCAGTGAGCAGCTTACCCACGCACTCACCGGTTTTGTTCCAGTTTTCAGTGTACTTTTTTTTTTTTGTCACTAAAGTTCTCCAGGTACCCTATGCTGAGAATTTATTGTCACAGAGACTTGAATTAAGATTTTACCCATCCTCCTGAGTACCATCTCACTAGAATACTGGGTAACACACACAACAAAGATACGTATCATGAGAAAAAACTCACTTAAGCATCTTAATCTAGAATAGGGTTCATGGCTAAGTGGTCTAAAAATTAAGAAGCCTGAATGTGGGCATACATAGGAGGAGGGAGGCTTGGAAAACATCGGGGGTTTTGTTATTTCTTGTTGACTAGCGAAAGTGCTTCCATCTCTGTGTGTTGCTTTTTGTGACTTTCCCTCTAAAGAGCCCTAGCAGTACATAGAGTGCCCGGGTTGTGGATACCACAAGGAATGGGTAGAAGTAAAGCACTGCAAGTGCAGGAGATTCAATTCTAAAGACCTTCAAAATCTGGACTAAAATCTCTCTGAGATTCAGTTTCTTCATCTGCAAAATAGATTAGATGTCTCACAGGACAGTGCAAGTTGTTTAATAATTGATTTGACACATTCAGAATAAAGATATTTTATGAGTCAAAAGTAGTCTGTAACTTAAAAGAGCCCAATTTTCAACAGAATGATTTTAAATGTAGTTATGATTCCAGTGAGGTTTGTGCAATTCCTGTTCCCTGAGTTTAAGAAAAAAAAAAAAAAAGAAGGTATTTGCTAATATTTTATTACTACCAATTTTAAAATAATACATGGCTGAAAGAAGGATGCAAGATCAAGATAGTAATTACCATGAACTAACTGTTTAATAGGGCATTTTGTCTAGACAAGGGGTCTGGAAAAATGAGTTGGGCCACAACAAACACACATAAATTGTGAAAAATTTTGATTAGGAATCTGTTAGCCTTTACAAGGGGACTTCAAAATGAAGTCAGATGATAAAAACTCACATGAGAATACACCCATGCACAGCATACAGTCATTGTAGAACTCACTGGACGGTAAAATGCTCTTTGGGACAAGAAGTTAGTAACTTATTCAAAAGGTTTAGACAAGCACAAGATCAATTAAATAATGCAAAGTTATTAATATTTGAAATATTAATTCGAAGATCATAATTTAAATATTAAAGTTAAGAAACCCTTTGGATTATATATTCAATTCTGCTCCAGAGGCAATAGTAGCCTTTACCCAAGAAGATTAGGGTGACATTTAATGTCAAGGGAGGAATAAGTCACATCTGACTACCCTGCTCTTTTTAGGACTTCCTTAAGGTTAATAAGGGATCCAGGACACCTGATTTTATCTAGGAAAAAAAATAAATAAATAAAAAGGAAAGTGAGGGTGATTTAAAAATTACTAGATTTTTTTTCATCCAAACAACACACAGACGTGCTGAAACTTGGCATTACTCGCGTAACACCCATCACTAGTATGAGCTTCACATTTCGTAGACAAACTAACTAACGCCACTCAGGCAATTATTTTAATTATTTCTGCGCTTTGAAACCATCTCAGATAACTGCTTCAGCTAAGCCATTGTTTTGCTTATAGGCAGCATCACCATTCACAAACAAGAAAATGGCAGTATAGTTTCTAAATACATGAGAGCTGAGAATTTCTATGGGAATGGGAGTTTACTTGAGATTACTCCTAAGCAGGAAATGTTGCTGAGAAGAAGAAACTGGGAAAGGAAGGGTGGAAGTCTAACCCCTCAACCACCATTATATAAAATAAAAATATAATCTTAGTTCAAAACAAGATTGTTTAGGGGTGGGGGTGGTGTTTTGGGATTTTGGGGTGGTTTTTTGTGTTTGGGTTTTTTTTGTTTTTTTTTTTAATTTATCCTTGTCTTTTAGACTATCTCCTCTCTTTCACAAAAAAACTAATGATTTACAGTGAAATTTATAATACATATATCAAAAGAATAAATACATTCTTTCCATTGATTCACAACTATTATTCTCTGGTGCTTTCTCCTACATTATTGCTACTTACTGTACCTTCATTAATAATGATTTTTATCCAATATGCAGACTTTCAGTGACAAATACTATTTCTATTAGCATAAATAATGAGCGTTTCTTGTAAACTGGAATTACTGTAGGACTTCTCATATCTATTTTGGATGAATTTAGATTGATTTCAAAAGGTCTCTATAGGTATACATAAAGACTGATTCTCCTTAGTTAATATATTTCCATGTACAGTCTAATCTTCATTTTCTTCTAAAAATCAGGTGTTTGTAAGATGCTTATATCCATGTTTTTTGTAATACTAGCATGAAATTCACCGAGGTCTATATTTGGGGCTTGACTACCACTGTTGATGTATCTTATTTCACAAATTTTCTTTTTTTTTTTTTTCTATGTGGGGGAAAATAATAACTGTAAAAAGAGCCATCTGAATACAAAAGTAGTGTTACCCTCATCTGTAAAATAACTGTTATCGCTTCTGGTTTTTGAAAAGCAAAGATAGCTCATTAAAAGTGAAAGAAAACTGACAGTGTGACAGCTTTCATTTACATTTCGATAGTTCCAAATGTAGCCTTCAGCACAGAACTAACTTCATATTTCACTGCATTTTCATCTCTCAATCTAATAAAATACATATTTTTCTGGACTTTATCGCTATTGCTTCAGGCTTGGGTATTTTAAATGTTGTTATTATGTTTTCAGAGCAAGTTGTAGCATAAAATATAAATAGAATTGTGGCAAAGAAGTCGTAAATTGACCCACATATACATTACTTTGGAAACATATTTTAAAATTCATTATCAGAATTGTTTCTCTTGCTGCTGCAGTAAATACTATGTCATATCATTATGTTTTGGAGATAGAATAAAATGAATAGCTTGTTAAATACTGGTTTTAAAGTAAATGGGCACTGAAATGAAACATATTTGTTAGAAGACATTTGTTAACATTCAAGGCATTCCAAAACTATATTAATCATTGCTTTTATCATGTTTTATAAATAAACTTTATGAAATGTCACTCGAAGTCCATTATAAACTGCATTTGTAAAAACCAACAGCAATGGAAAATATTACAGGAGAAACCCCTGTGAAATCCAACCCCAGTGATACAAGTAAACTGGCAGGAACAAGCTGATGGGAAAGCACAGTATATAGGGAAGTTGCGTATTTCCACAGATGCTGAGGAAATCAGAAGATAACAATGCTGGAATACTGCAAAGCAATAACCATCTCTTTTAAAAATTCCAAAGAAAAAAAAAAAAAAGAATTTCAATATAATTGGATAAAGCATACTACTGAGATTATGCTTTTAGATCCACTATGGAGTACAACTATCCATAATGTTAATGAAACTTTTTAATGATTCAGTAGGCTAAGGCCAAATGGAGCAGAAAAAACATTCAGAATTCTCCCTTTGGATCTATGGATTGAACACGATTTAGTCAGAGAATGTATCAAAGAGATGCCATCTCAAAAATCTCCTTTGGAACAGAATCATGGATTATAGAACTGGAAGAGACAACTACAGGCATTATCACAGAGCACAGAATTATCCTGAATTAATTTGAACTATAACATATCTTTTAAAGTAAATAATGGACAAAATGCATTCCTGTTGCAGTTGAAAATAAGAAAGATTCCACCAGAGGAAATATAACTTAATTTCTTTCCAAATCTACCTCTTTACATTACTTATTTAAAACAAAAAAAAGAAAGTTTAGCCACTCCCTTTATGTATCCTAACAAGAATTTAAATTGCAGTAACAATTATAGCCAAGGAGAGTACCTCTATTTTGCCAACATACATTATAAAATAAACGCAGATTTAAAAATTCATTGCCAACTAACCTATGCAGACAAATCAAAGCATCCAAATTATTCATCTGTTATAATTTCATTCATTTGTTAATGTTAGAGATAATTAAGTACCTGAAAAACAGCATTAAAGCAATTCCATAGGACATCAGAGTATGTAACAGGTAGTGTTTGCAGCCAAGCCCTTAAAATAGGCTTCCAGTCTAACACTGAAGAACTCATGAAGACCATCCCATTACGAGAAACTGTTGCAGGGGAAGCATTGTCTATGTTGTGAGGTTCAAAAATAATTTTGCAGCTGGGGGACATCGGAATACGATCTCCATTGGCCAAAGTAAGGGTCTTATTATCATCCAGAACTGAGTTTAGATTTTCAATCCATATTGCATCAACAGGTCCATCCAAAACTATCCAGATATGCTCACCCTAAAAAAAGGAGACACACACACATGCAACTTCAATGTACATTGACCAAAAGTGCACATTTACTTCATCTCAGAGAATGTACACTCGGATATAAATAATAAGTCATAATTTGGTGCTGATTAACTCAGGATGAACTGCAATTTTTATAATTTGCCCAGTGATTTTAAACCTTCTTTTCTTACCCAATGTCACACCAAAAAGGATATTAAGCAAGAGTGACAAAAATTAATACGTGATGTTTTAAGCATAAAGCTGTCACTTCCTTCTACAAAAGTACATCAGTAAGCCCAGCATCCATCAAGGTGGAAAATATCTCCCATTAACTGCAGTCACAGACACAGGTACAGTCAGTCCTTGTGGAATATTACCTAAGTATTTCATGTAAGACTTCCCATTTTCCAAGTGAGAATTGAACAAAACTTCAGATTTGAGTGCAATTATGATTCCAAGAAACATCATCTGCAGGTTTGATAAGAGAATTGAGAAATGCCTATATTGATTTTTTACCAAAGCCTCTTACATTCTGATATAACAGGTGAAATAGAGTGGCAATGACATAAAACCAGACAGGAGAAAATTAACTTTCCTCTCCTCATGTCAAAACGTGAACAGCCCTTGTGTTTGTGTACGCATGGTAGGATTACCTGCTTACAGAAGGAAGCAAAACCCTTAAAATATTTCCCAATTTTTTTCTGGAACCTCAAGTGCTCTCTGGCATAAACACATAATTCTGACTCTTGTGTACATTGAGCTAGTCAGGCACAAAGCAAAACTAACAGTGTATTTTCCCATTTGATTTTATAGTGGAAGATCTTTCACATAAATGACAGGTAATGAGACCTTAGAAACAGTATTAAATGTCCTTATTAGCTAGCATGATACAGTATCTATTACCTTCTTTGCTTTTAAAGTTTTCCTCCATAATGTAGAGAAAATGCCATCTGTCCAGTCATTTGTAGCAACATCAAGGGTACCAAACATCTGGGAAGCTGTGATTGCCTTTGGGTTCATTCTCATCTCTTTATGAGGAGCACCACAATCTGTCATTGCTTTCATCAAAATATTAATGCATTTTGTCTTCCCTGCACCAGTTGGACCTAGAGTCATCATACCTTAAAACAATATAAACATGCCTTAAAATGAAATGCCAAAATGTCATGCTACCATTTAATAGATATTTGCATCAATGATCCTTGCTTTATTTTTATCAAAAGCCAACACAAAAAGGATGTTTCTCATTCCACTTAATGTTGACTGAAATGGAATTTAAAGGCCTCTATAAATGTCTGTTCTCTTTTGATAGGCAAGCCTATGTGGGTCTGTATCCTCCCTCAGGCAGTTCTTTTCCTTCTTCTAATTGGAAAACACAACAGCTTTTTGAAGTTCGCATCCAATGACATTGACATGACTGCTGGTAAACAAAACTAGCAATTTCTAGATGTATTTACTGAGAATTAGTAGTTTCCAATGATATACAAAATCAAGTGTTTCTTTCTGAAGCAAAAGTTACAAAAATATTTTCTTGAATTCATTCATCATGCTGACATTACATCTTTCTTACACTAAAACCAGTTAACAGCAACTGAAGTTTTAATTTCATCAGTGTATGCACCCATTGCCTAAGGAAAAGAAGTCATGTCTTCAACAACAAATTGAGCCCACAATTGATTTTTTTTAGTTATATTTTCTAAATCATCTCTTCAAGAGACCCAGATTCTGTCCAAAACCAGATGTGACATTCAAACTGAGACTTCCAAAGTCATCTAGGGATTTTTCCTTGTTACTTGAAATCCCATGGTGACCTCTACAAGGGTCCATGAGTAGGACAAACAGAAGTTGGAAAAACAAAATCTTTTTCCCTCCATGCAATACCCCGTGTCATAGAAAGGCACTGTTTGTCCAAGTATTAGGCCAATTGAAGCTGCGTGACCCCTGGGAACAGCGGGAACATGGGGAGAGAAGCGGCATCTAAGCAGAATACCACAGTAGATCCTGAAGTTTATTGGGGAACACTGGTCTGTTGCATCTCACAGACCAAACAGCTTCTTCTAACATGAGATGCGTTTAATCATGACTGAAAACACTAAAACTTTCATGATTTTATATAGATATAAGTGTTATGATTTGCTGTGGAACACTGAACTCGGCACAGCATTAACCAGTTCTTTGGTCTAACCAATAACCTGAACTAAGCCTCTAAGTCATTAAGGTGTCAGGCTGGGCAAATCAGTATTTCCTTTAGTTTGTTCCATCAATTTAAGCTTACTATTCTCTTATTATGACATGAACAGGGAGAATAAAAAGGATGACATTTCATAAATCTTTGCTTCAGTTACATTTCATTTATATTTTCTCCTCCACATACCAAAAAAAAGTCCTCAGTTGTTAGAGGTTATGGAGGTGGGGGACATTTCAAAGTAGGCGAGTTTTTTTTCCACTCAGCTATGAATTGAAAATCTGGTTTTACTACTGCCTTTGGTACGCTTCCTAGGACAGGATAAACTTTACTCATTAGTCTTTTGTGCTCTGTAAAAATGTTTGGGTTTTTTTCATAGAATCACAGAATGGTTGAGGTCAGAAGGGATCTCTGGAGGCCATTTTATCCAACTCCGCTGGTGCAGCATGATGTGGGCTTATTTCTGCTCAGTGTAACTGGTCGCAATTGGATGCAAAAAACAACGCTTGGAATTATATTGTGTGCTTGGTAGAATCTATCAAAGTAAAGGTCTGAAAGATTATTTTTTGTAATCTTCTCAGCATCATAATCTCACAGTAACATGAAACATGAACTTCATGACTGAACTGCATCTGAAGGCAACATCTTTTTTTCAGAGCATTGAACAAAATATTATATTTCTGAATTTTAATATATACTCTACCTTTTAACTTGTTCCACAGAAATTTCAGTCACTGAAGGCCACATGCATATTTCCCATAAAAATATAATACAAAGCTAAAATCTCACTATATATATGTGCATTACACACCAAAAAAAGTCATGTTTCCTAGCAAACTACAAACATAGGCTTTAAATATGACACCTATTTGATTTTAAAATACATTTTTCATGAAAATAATCTGCATTCTGTAGCAGATAATATAAAAAAACCTATTCCTTTTATGCAATCTCAAAGCCTCATATAGCATGCTAACCATGTCGGACTTGTTGAGTTTCATACAGCTGAATGAGTTTAAGTATCCACGGTGGATGATAAATAAGCCCTGCTTTCTCTGCCTGTTTCTGGATGGCTGACTGTAGTTCAGGATACCCAGCTTTATCCAGAGTAATTTCAGGGAATAGGTCATTAATGAGACTCATAAATAAAGGTTCATCTTCATCCACCTGTTAAGGAGAGGGAAAATACATTATTTATTCATTGAAAATATTCTTACGGCTGTAAACAATCCTCAAGAATATGCCACTTAAAAGATGGCAGTAGAAAACCTTATCTTTTTCAAAGCAAATATTATAATTATTTATTAATTTTATTAGGTAAATTTCATACAATGCAGCCACAAGTTGTAATTTCCAAATTAACTACTTAAAGCTTATAAAAACATTAACATCGTAATACCGTTTTCTTCAATAAACACACATACGTTTCTTCATTTGTTACATAAGTCAGCAAGATTTATTCATAATGTATTTTGCCTTGGATTTTATTCTTTCCTTCTGTAAATCACTGAAGCATGCCTGTAAGTTTGAATGCATGTACCAATGCACTGAATAGATTAACATCAGAAACAGAGCAACTGGTTCCATCACAAAACTGGCTCCCAAGGTAAATATACAGAGTCTAGACATGCTATAACCTTTTGACTACAGCAACAGAAAGATGAATACTTTAAATAGTACTATCGAAAGAGATTAGACTATACAAGTAGGTGTTAACTGCTTCCAATTACTTCAGTCATTGCAACTATTATGATGTTTTGAAAAGACAACAGACTCTCAAGAAATGTATAAATTGAAAGCCTAGATTAAGAAGGATCTTTAATGACATTAAAAGTTAATACAATGTATTCTTCCTTTCTCTCCTTAGAGCTGAAAGAATAAAAAACCAAGAGCTAATTACAGGACCAGGTTAGTTCCCCTAGGATCTGGCTGTATTTTCAATGATTTTTCACCTACGGCTTCTGATGTGTTTTCCTCTCTAAAAGAAAAATAGTGTTCAGACTGTAACTATATCCTGATTCTCCACTCACTGATAGACAATATTAAAAATGGCAAAATAATGTATCCAACTGCTGAAGAAAAGGAACCTTTCAAAGTACATAATCAATACACCTAAAAATGCAAACAAAAAGCTCTTTTGGGGTAAGTCACCAGTGTTACAGTACCAGTTTGGAGAGGTTCATGTCCCGCAGAACTCTCATCACTACAGTTTTCTCTGGCTCTTTGGGATTAGATCTTTTCACTGCTCCAAGTGTTCTTAAAACAGACAGGATATTTCTAAGTCCAAAGTCATAGTGAACCTTGAAATAATGTATAAACACAATTGGTACCGCAAAGATTAAACATTTTAAAATCAAGACAGGGATGAAAAAGAAATTCAATAAATAAATAAATAGGCTATTGAACTTTAAGTACGATTAATTTCACAGTTCTTTACATTTTCAACCAGATTCCCAGCTCTGTTGTTATAAAATCCTAAGGATATTTTCCAGTGTTGTATGTCCATACCTGCCAAGTGTCCCTTTTGGTGGTAGAACACCACTTTTACAAGTCATCTGTGGCAGAACTGCATTTTCCTAAATACCTAATTTGCCAGATGCACCAACAGCAAACCACACATCTTCAGACTACCCTCTGTTTTCTGCTCACACAAGGACTGTCACTATCTTGATAAATGGTACAGGAGTTCATGACTGAAAGGGCCAATCTCTTGTTGATGTAAGGAAACACACTGAAATTATTCAGACACAATTTGTTTTATGTAAGTCTGTTCTATACTGTACTATGCTATACTCTGCGGGTGGTTTCACAATAACTTGGTTCAGAACAGGATTTCCTTCCAACAGCCATGTGCATCCTCGAGGTGTATCTAACCAGCTTTGCACTGAGGTAGGTAAGTGCTGAAATATCTTCCCTTTCACTATGGGCACAGCTACCTATTTGCAGAGCCATATAGACATATTCAATTAATTTTGGCACTTGTACTTGAACATACAATTCTATCGTAGATAGAAAATAAACGTAGATTTGAAAATAAACACAAATGTGTTTCCCAGAAGGAATGTTATCAGGGAGGAAAGCTATTAGGGTAAAGGTTTCAAATTATAAAATCTCCACTTCCGGCATCTGCTCGGAAAACTAAGTGGTAAAGACAGACATGGAAGGAGATAATAAAGATACTCTTAGATTTGGAGAATATCTGCTCCCTCTAATTGATCAGAAATGTTTTTCAGACTCAGTGCATAGCCTCTTTTTTACACTATCTGTTGTTCATTGACTTTGGCCATCTTCCAGGCACCCACCCAGCCACTCTGTCACTCCCCTGCTCAACAGGACAGAGAGAGAAAAGATGATGAAAAGAAAGCTCATGCGTCAATATAAAGACAGAGAGATCACTTGTCAGTTATCATCACAGGCAAAAGAGACTTGACTGGTGGAAAATGAATTTAATTTATGGCCAAGTACAATATATTTGGAAGGTGAGAAACAGGCAAAATTAAAACACCACCCTCCTCCCAGCCACCACTTTGATTTCCCAGGCTGACAAATGGGAACAATGCATTGAGTAGAAACTAGAATTTTCAGCAAGAAGTAACTTATTGATCAGGTTTGCAACTGATACGAAGCTTGTGAACCAGATCACAACTAGAGTTCAAAATTACCAAGAGAAATTCAATAAATCATCTATGTATGATGCATTTAAATAGAGACAAGCGCAAAACGCTACACATGAAAATAACCAACTGCACAAATAAAGAGTAACAACTCTTCTTCATTAGGTTGAGAAATAAGTCAGACGCAGAAAGCTTTGCAGAAAAATATCTGAGATTGGATTGAAGACACAAGTGAAGGAAAGAATCATATCCAGGAGAAAAATGACCATAAAAACAGGCATTGAGAAAATTTAATCTTGTTGAGGCCAAGCCTGAGGAGAAAAAGAGCGATTCATAATCGATACTCTGGAGATAAGCTATGTTGCTAACTGGTGAAACTGTGCATACACAAATTTTCCAAAACAACATCCACAAATTGCACTTATAAGAGAGCTCTCGGAAAATGATCCTCTGACAAACGCAGCCCATAAACCTGGCAACTATAAAATACAGGCAGATGACAGGACTGAGGCAGCAGGTTGGATAGCAGCAAATGGATCAACGCTAGTGTTGCTAGATCAATATGGGGTGATACAGATCGCCTAAAACATAATTTGAAGTAGCAAATACGACCCTTCAGGAGCCAGTCTACAATATAAAGCTGGTGAGTAAAACTCTCCCAGAAAAAGAAACCTGAGAGAAATAAAAATTGGAATCCAGATTGGTTATATATATTGAGAGTGAAATTACAGAGCTATGGAGAAAGGAAAATTCAGATCTGTACTTTTCTGTTTTAATTCTTAAATAATGAGGGCAATATGATGCACCATTTTCTTATTATGGCATAGTCCAAGATTTCTACATGGATGTCAACATAGTCATTAATAAGTATGTGGCATAGAACACATAGTCAGTATGCCCTGGTTTAGAATCACAGAATGATGGGGGTTGGAAGGGACCTCTGGAGATCATCTAGTCCAATCCCCCTGCCAGAGGAGGTTGACCCAGAGCAGATCACACAGGATCACGTCCAGATGGGTTTTGAACGTCTCCAGAGATGGAGACTCCACCACCTCTCTGGGCAGCAAAAGTTCCTCCTCATGTTTAGATGAAACTTCTGTGTTCAAGTTTGTCTGTTCCCCAGACTAAAAAAAAAACAAAAAAAACCCAAAATATCTAAGTCTTCCCTCGTAAGAGAGATGTTCTAATCTCCATAGCCCAATTAAAATCCAAAGCAGGCCTTTGATCTGAAACTTATCTACCATTCATATGATTTCTCTTTGAGACCCTCTAGTGGACAGCCAGCTTAGGGCATTAAAAAGGCAGCTACTTGTGTTCTTAAAAGCAGCTTTATCCTTTTTTTCTACTTCCATACCTCCTACCAAACAAAACATCAGTTTTCTGGTAGCACTCTACAAGACAGTGCCTTCTAAGCACTATTCATTTATTTACAGTTCTTACACTGCCTCTTCAATAGATGTAGCCTTCGTAAGTGAGAAGACTGTAAAAAGCGTCCTCTATAAAGTTCAGCAGAGCAATCAATGTACATCATTCCTCATAACTTCAGTAATTGCACTCTGTTTAAAAATCACAAATTGAACTTCTTTTGCTACACAAATTAGTGTGAAAAATAAAACCGTGATGATTTCAGGCTCTGTTTCTAGAACTTGAAACTGAAAACCCTGAAAACTGAATAGGTTCATGAGTGTAAAAATAATTATATATTCTATGAAAGTATATTCTCTACATACCCTTCCAGTGACAGCTTACAGTTGGAAAAATATTTGTTTTACCTGTTTAGATAACTGCTCTTCACAGAGTTTGTAGAGTGTATAGAATTTTCGACTAAGGACTTGGTTGTCTCGGAAACCAGCACTTGCCAACTTGACTCGCATAATAATGCTACGATCAGGCACCATCATAGCAACTGTACGAAACTGAATCTTCAGGTTTTCTGGAAGTTCCTGTCGTCCTGCATAGCCAGGGTTCTGACAAATGCAAAACATAAAATATTTCATAGTGAAAGCAGGATAGGAAGGCTTATCTTTTCTGATAATTGTTTGGCACAGAAGCACATGCCAGATTAAACAGTAACTCAAGTATGTCACAATTACACATCATTACACAGCTGCCTAAATACTACAGTTCATGAGGTATGTGGCATCACACATTATTTAGAGAAGCCCAAGACACATAGATGTAGACAGACAACCACTTACAGATCTTGTTGGAGCTATTTTAAATGGTTAGTTCCTCGTGGTCTTGATAATGTGTCAGTGCTGGAGGTTACTGTCCCTTGTGAGCACTCCCTGAGCATTTCAGTGCAAAGTCAGTCAAGAACTGCAAGCCATTACTGTGTAGAATTTAAACTAACAGATCAGACCTTTCACTGAGATGTTTAAGTGATTCGTGTGACTGCTGCATGGCTCAGTTGTGACAGCAGTAGTCACTGGCTATGCAGGGATAACTTCCCAAACTCTTCCAGCTATTTCCAGACCGTCTTCCCTCTGGCTGTTGTACGCCAATAATTTGTCCTCCTTTTCAAATTAAAGTGATAACATTAACACCTTTTCAAAGCAAGAAATCTTAAAATAAAGACAAATGCTTCCATTTTGAGCTGTAGCTATGTAGCCTACAGCCAAGGAGGGGATGATACAAAGATGCTTTTAAAGTATTCTTACACTGTTCTGCTTCTTTGTTTCCTGCACTGCTAGAAGCAGTCCACAGGCACCAAAGATAAATCTTCAGGAGGCCAGTGAACCAGGGGGACAGTGGTTTCCTTCATGCTGTCATATAGAAGGACTGTCATCAGAAGTTCTTTACAGATGGTGAAAAACTGATCAGATGAACTACAGCAGTCCTTGCAGTGGTCAATTGCTTCTGCTTTATTTTGACAGACTTTGACTATAAATATTAGAATGTCGGGTTTAGGCTCAATCTGTCAAATATTCAACTAAAAAAGCCCTTAAAATATGTAGTTATTGATAACTGCATACCTGAAGTCCTAAGTTTCAGTTAAAAATATGGGAAAGAGAAAAAGATCACCACCATTATTTGACCAAATTATTGTTCTAATTGTATTCACTATTTTCTAACAGACAGTTCATATGATTTCAACAGGGAAATTTCAACTGGAAAAAAAATGGGAAAGATTTTTCACAGCGATGCTATTTATACATATTCACACACATACCATAGTCAGAAATATACCAAATTCTCTGTCCATGTCCACAACATCACCATCCGTGAAAATGAACTGGGGTTTCTTATTTTTCTTACACTGAAGTACAATATAGATCTGCTGAGCAGCTACTGATAAAACTGGAAGTTCAATGCGATTAAATTCATCAAAGCAACCCCATGCACCTGACTGGGCTAAACCTAAGAAAGTAAAAAGAAAAATATTTTGTTAAAAAAATCAAATCAAACAATAGTAATTTGTACATAAGATATAGCATGTTCTATACAACAATGTAGCATGAGAAGAACAGCGTATGAACACAGAGTAAAATGAGAAGTGAAAACTGAATAAATTGAGCTGTGTATTAATGACACCCAGAAAAATAATTATGAAACATATAAACTTCTTTACAAGGAATCCTACAATTTTACAGCAATCATACAGCAGAAAGTGTTCAATGAATATCTTATATAGCACCTAGTAGCATAAGCATGCATATAGCACAGAAAGTTATCTATGCAGGGGGTGAAATTGTCAAAGATGAGCTTGAAAGACACAGAATCAAATCAGAAATCATGACATTTGTGACAGAAGTATTGTAGCATTTTATAAGAATTCATTCATAGGTCAAAAATCGTTGGAGAATAGCATCTTGCTGTTCAAGAGAGTGGAATTTGATATCACACTTACAATTGTTATTTGGAACACGCCATGGAGCTCTAGACAGATACTCATAAACATCATGAAGTGAATGGCTTTTGGGAGAGTGAAGGACTCCTTTTTCCTGTATCATGTTAGCAGGATTGAAATAGGAGAGTCTACAGTGGCAACTTCCCAGAGCAGGAGTGGGAAAGCTACAGCTGCTATTCCACATCCATTTCACAGGAGACAAAGGTGAGTGAGTCTACAGGAACTTCACAAATGCCATCTTCTCCCTTCCCAAAGCCCACGCTGGACTAGTACTTCCCATTGCCTGGGTCCAGCAAGGACCTCGATCAGTACTTTAACTGGTGCTACAAACAAAGGTTCAGAGCTGTTTAATTCACTCCACTGGGCTGGTGGAGTTCAGTGTGGCTTAAACTGTTTGAAGGCAGTGCCAAATGCAGAAATAAGGGTCTTGTCCAAGAAAAAGCATTTGTGTGTTTGCAATGTGGAACAGTTATGCCCAGAGCTCCCCCGAATCCCCAATGCTTTATACGGCAATGCCTACAGCACTGATAAAAAAGGACACTTAAGCTAATGGAAGACAAAGCATTGGACTAGATGATCTCTAGAGGTCCCTTCCAACCCCTAACATTCTATGATTCTATGAAAAATCAATAACAACACTATTACTACATACTTTATCCCTTTATTTCGTTTACATTCTGGTGTTTTCTCTTCTGTTATCTTTGCTCTGGCCTGTTCTGCTGATATTATCGTTCTTCCCTTTCCTCTAATGTTCCTTGTGTGATACGCTCTTGCTCTTTAAGATGTTCCACTAGAAACTCTCATCTTACTCCAAAACCACTAGAGGGTCATTTTATGTTTCTTCTCTGCCCCTCTTCTGCTCTGACTCACAGTCTACCGTGATCAGCTATCATAGCCAAATCAATATTTGCCAGTAAGAAAATAATTCTTACATTCATTGTTTACCTTTTTTTTCATGCCAATTAGCAATATATTTTAATATTGTTGCATTGATGGGTATTTTTTAGCCATGTAATTTTGGAAGCACTGATTAAAAAAATTAGTGGAGTCACACCAGACTAAAACCAGCCAGGGCAACACTGAAGATCTCCCATGAAATTCAATTCAATACCATATGTAGAGTAATATTTTCCCTAAACTGCTTCTAACTAATTTCTGTGATACTACAAGGAAAAACATACTCCAAAAGAAAAGAATCTGAAAACAAAAAAAGAGTCACATGGACTTTAAATTTAAAAGCAAATGGAAGGTATACAAATACCACAACGCCATAAAAAGCAAAGATTAATGTAATTCTAGAGACATGAAAGACTTAATTCTAATGTCTTTAAAATCAAATGAAGAGTGTTTCTTGACTTCACTGGTGTGGCAGCAAGTCCTTTAACTAATGTCCTTCCTCTTATATGAGGAATATCAGGGCCCTCGATGCAACAACAGACCATAACCGACCCGACCACCCTCACCTGGGGCTTCTACCCATACTCTCTGTCCTCCAGACCAGGAGCTCCATTTCAGCTCAGGCAGGTCTGAGCTATATTTATACGTAGGACTAGGCACAGCCCTATCTCCTGTTATCTTCACTTGCTGACTGAACTTCCTGGAGGACCCCAAAACTATCCATAGTCTTACCTCCAGCCCTGCCTCCTGCTCTTTCTGACTGAACTTCCTAGATGCACCCTGGATCCAGCTTGTTATTTCACTTTATTTGATGATCACTGACCAGCTGATGGAACAAGCTGTCACCAACCCTCCCTGCTCAGGCACTGTGGGATGTGCCCTGGTAAGTGAAGTTCTTGCTGTTGTCTGTGTGGTGGTCACCCTGGGCTCCCAGCTTGTCTTCATTCATGGAGTTGCCCTATTCTTGTTGCTCCCTGATAAAAAATTATTGCAGAGATTTTTCAAATGTGCTTGGGCCCTTTTGTCACATGTGTTATATGACTACTAGAATATAATCAAAAAAAAACCCCAAAACTAACAAACAAGCCCAAAGAGTGTTTTTTCTACTTTGTTTATTAAACATCAACATCTACTCTTCGGGGTGCGACAAGGAAAAGACCTAAAGCTGGATCTAACTAAAAAACTTTCTTCAATACAATTTTGTCTCTTACATTTACTATCTATATATTAAAGAGTTTTGAAATCACTTTCTCTATAGAATGTTGAGGTTCAGTTCTAACCAAAGAATTTTCCCTTGGGAAACGAAAAAAAACCAAATCACTTGTTCTGTAATGCCACCTGCTGCATGAAGTTAGGAAACCTGACTCTCAGACAAGGCCAATATCCCACAGCTTTGAACAAATTCAGTTCCTGCAAAATCATTTCATTCTGGTGGTGTTTAAATGAAAAAGAAAAGTCACACATATCTATACACCCACACACACAAGCAAAAGCACAGCAAGCAAACTGTCAGCTGCAAAACAGCTTAGAAACAATGTCATTTTATTGTGCACAGTCATACTGTGCGTTACTTTCTGTCTCCACACAGAATATATTATGGTAATCCAATAGAGAAATGGAATAAAAGCAGAAAATAAAGGACAAGCCTAAAAAGATCTTTAACTATGTCTAAGAAATGTGACAACCCCACCGCTCCAGTCAGTACAGATACCTCACAAACCTGGTCCTCATGAACCATAGGAAAAGGTAGGGCTGCTCTCACAGGGAGCACTTTATCCTCTCATTGTGGCAGTGTCTCCAGCTATTCTGCTAGTCCCAGGCTGGCCCCTTACTGCAGCTCCAACCAGGGAGATCCCCAGTGGGAAGGAAGGCAACAGACATAAGCATGACTCAGAGAAAGCGAGAGAGAAGTTGAGAGACATCAGTGCCTTTTCAAAGTGTACCTCTTCTCTTATGGCTCATAGCTCAGAGGAACAGGAGATGGAGGTTAGCTGAGGCAAAGAAAGCAAGAATGGGAATGTTTCCTTCTTATCTTTTTTACACATTCCTGTGAATGAAGCTAATGTAATTGATTAGTGAGAAGCAGGGCATTCTGAAGAGAGCTACAAAACTTCTGAGCCATGATTAGAAAATTTGGTTTAATCATGTTTTTTCTCTCTTTCTCTTCTCCACTTTTTCCCATTTCCCTCTTTTTGATACGGCCGTTAAAGAAAGTTAATCTAGTAGCAAGTTAATAAGGCCTAAAAATATCTGTAAAAGTACAAAAGGACTAGGAGGAAGAATAGTACTCCAGTGACATCAGCACAAGTGCTGCTTTTAACTCAGTTCTTCCTAAATATGTACTATTGATCTCCAGGTCATATTCTAACCTTCAGAAGGTATCACAACAGTGACAATACTGCTTATAATATGTTCTGTTAGATTTAAGAGCCCATCATTCACAGAAAATGGTGGCATTCTGTGGTCTGCCAGTCCATATAACCAATAGTGGCTATACACAAGAAAACAAACATAATGGAGTCCACAGATATTGGATCACATGATCATTGTTTGCAAAACTGACTTCAGAGCTCTGCTTATCATGAAAAGCTATCAGAGTTTGACCACCTTCTCATTTTCCTGCTTTCAATAAAGCTCTAAAGTTTGAAATAAGACACTGCACCACTTTTCACATTTCCCTTCCTTGCACAACATCATCGAGGGTTTGCATTTGTTTTTCTTGCTTGATATAAAATTGGCAAGGGAGGGCTAAATATCCTTCCCCCTTGGGATGGATAGGATAGAGGCATAAGGAAAATCAGTAGAAAGGATTAAAAGGGAAATGGAAAAGAAGGCACGGATAGGAAACATTCTCCAAGAATATAAAAAAATATTGGAAATCATGAAGGAATTAAAAAGGAGGAAAAAATGGAGAAATAATCAAATACCAGGAGAAGCTGATGAGCATCTGGAAACAAAAGGAAACAGAAGAAAAAACCCTACTAATCATTGCTAACTCACCAATGAAGAGGCAAAACCTTATGATTCTCAAATGAACAAACCAGATTATTTCTTACCTTTATAGATACGGCCAAGTCCTCGGTAATCCATTTGGTCTGAACAATTGAAAACAACAACATATTTCCCCAGGCATTTGCCCATGTCTTTAGTTGTCTCTGTTTTCCCTGTCCCTGCAGGTCCTGCTGGTGCACCACCCATACTCATGCCCAGTGCCTGTGCCAGAGTGATGTAACACCTAGAGACAGAACAAAGACTTCTATTAATCTTATTCTACTATTAATCACTTGAAGTCCATTAATGTAACCACAGCAATTGCGTTCTACAGAGCTGGGGAAGGGAGCAGAAATGGGTATGCTTCCGCATGGGAAGTCCTAGTCACCCTCTTTGCACACTGGGAGGCTGAGTGACTGCAACAGCGCAGGAAGCACACAGGCCAGTTATAAATGCTGAATACCAGAAGACTAGAGTATTGTGATCTTCTCAAAGTAATCATATATCCTCCCTCCATAATTCAGCCTTATTCTGCAGCACCAAAACCCATTGCGTTTCCACCTTTTTTTCCCATCTTCCTAGTCTCTCCCCAAAGCATACGAGACGGGCTCTCTGATCTGAAAATAGGAAGGCACAGAGGCTGGAAGCAGGCGCTGTTCTTGCCACTTCCCTACCAGTGTGCCAAACCAGTTCCAAGAGGAGAATGTACCAGATGAAAGATTGTAACGGGCAATGGAGAAAGAAGAGGAGGGATTCACAAATCCTAAAATCACCTCCTTCAGCCTCCATCCTGGGTTGACATGCTCAGGTTTAAGTCTCAATCTCCCCAGATGATGTGGAGACTACTGAAGGGTGCAGGAAGACTGTTCTAACCCACAATGCTCCAAAATCCCAGTAAGTCCATTTTAGCACTGGAAGCTGAATAGCCTTATGATATATCTGGGGAGAGAAAATGAGCACTGAGAAAAACCCCAAATGATACCAACTAGTATAACTTCCTATTAAATAACACAGTGCTCATTCTAATATAATACCAGTAATAAAGCTTTATCACCTTATTACTCCATAATCAGTGAACAGGCACTCAGTTTACACATTAAAAAAATAGCACTCCTAACAATTCTGCTACTGACAATGCAGTTAAGGACAAACCGCATACACAGTGCAAGTCCTAAATAGAACACTCAGTTAATTTTTTTCTATCTGCCATAACAATGGTCTGTGTCTGACATGACTTTTGGAGCACTCAATTTCAGTCCCCTTATCTTAATGTAACACAGAAAATACACCAGTGTGTATTTATCATGCATTTCAGGAATCTTTCTGAACACAAAATCATTAGTCAAACAACACTTGACTCCAAGGTGATTAATGGCAAGTAAAGATATCATTACCCAAGAATTTCAGAAGCTCGTACAAGTCCATAGAGCAGTGTTATTGCTGGTTGATGAAAAGCTCAACATGAGCCAACAATGTGCAAGTGCAGCCCAGAAAGCCCCAGCTGTATCGTGGGCTGCATCAAAAGAAGCATGGCCAGGAGGTCAAGTGAGGTGATTCTCTCCCTCTGCTCTGCTCTTGTGAGACCCCAGCTGGAGTATTGCATCTAGTTCTGAAGCCCCCAGCATGAGAAGGACAGAGACCTAGTGGAGTGAGTCCAGAGGAGGGCCAAGAAGATGATCGGGGGCTGGAAGACCTCTCCTATGAGGTCAGGCTGAGAGGGCTGGGGTTGTTCAGCCTGGAGAAGAGAAGGCTCTGGGGAGACCTCAGTACAGCCTTTCAGTATCTGAAAGGGGCCTACAAGAAAGCTGGGGAATGACCTTTTTACAAGGGCTTGTAGTGATACCATGAGAAGTAATGGCTTCAAACTGGAAGAGGGTATATTTAGATTAGAAATTAGGAAGAAGCTCTTCACTATGAGGGTCGTGAGGCACTGGAACAGGTTTCTCAGAGAAACTGTGGATGCTCCATCACTGGATGTTTTCAAGACCAGATCAGATGCAGCTTTGAGCAACCTGGTCTAGTGACAGGTTTCCCTGCCCAGGGCAGAAGGTTTAGAACTAAGTGATCTTTAAGGTTCCTTCCAACCCAAATCATTCTATGATTAAAAATATTAAAATGGAAAAAGCCTATAAGGGGAATAAAATCTGTTCTGATGCAACACTGCTTAGGTACATGTTTCCCATGTCGACACTAGAAAACATCTCCGCTTCCAATACACTTTTGATATGTGACAGTGGATAGCCACCAATCCCTACAGCTGTTTGGCTCTTCTAGGTTTGTCCAAAGACAGATACTTCTGTTATTTTTTGTTGCTATTATTACAGTTTAAATTCAGTCAAAACGTTCATTTTCTTCAATAATGTCACCCTGCACTAATTTTCAATCTCATGTGTCATAGCACCTTGAATCGATCCCTAACCATTTAGGTTGCATTTTAATTCTGTGAACAAATTCTGAATGGCAAGATTTTCTTGATTCCGTCTCTCCCAGTGGGCAAAAATATTGTTGTCATAGCAGTGCTGCCATACCCACTAATCAACTGCATGTTTACCACCGCAAACAGATCTCTAGCATAGGAATAGTAGAATACACAACATGGAATGTGGTGAATGTTTGTTACGTATTGAAAGCCAGGTAATCAAACATAGAGTTTTGGCTCTCTTAGATAGTTTTCTGGGCATAATTTTGGTTCAGAAATTGGCAAAAGTCTGAAATTCCACTAGTAAATAAAATCTAGTAGTGCAGATTGTGCAAAGACAATTCCAACATTAATTCAATTGCCTGCAGTCATTCTTCACACAACAAATGACTGACCCCACACAGTATTTTGACATTCCTATCCATGCTTAAAAGAATAATCTCTGGCATAGGAAATACATCTGCCTCTTGCCTAGCTGAAGCACCACCGAGCACTTCAGGAAAGCATGCATCTAATGGAGTTTATATTGTGCTGTATAACTAACACTCCAGCAATAAAAAGTTCTCCTTATATTTCGCCCTTAGAGCTTTTTCTGTACTTGTAGTCCTGTAGTTCTCCTTAGGCCTTGCTTAAAACCATATTGGCATTCAATGCCATGTCCCGAGTTACTGCTTTTTCCTCGGGTGACTTCAAACAAACCACTTGCCATAATCCCAAATCCTCAGGCAACTACTAGTTTTTTGAAAGCAGGAAGATTTTAGATCTGCTCTGTTTAGGCTGGTGAAGAGTATGACGTTCAGGTATAGTTATCTTGAGCACAAGTAAGTTTTTCAATGCCGACCACAGCGCACACAGCTCAAGCAAACAAAGAGAATGCAAGACCCCTCCTAGGGGTGCTTACTTTTCCTAGCTGAATATACAAGCACTGGCCTCTGGTGTTCATCAGCGATATTGCAGCATTACTCTGCAACCAAAGAAAGGATTCTGACTCATTCAAGTTAAAGGAATGGAGTCAACGGAATTAAGTCTTAGCTCCAGGACTATGCACTGGATTCTTTTTATAACTACCTGTCAGTTAAGGGAGTGATAACAAGCCTGTCTGTACACCCTAGGTATTCATTGCAGTAGGTGAACTCTACATCAGTGATTTGGATAATGCATTTATCTAAGTCTTCCAGAAAATAAAATCGGGACTGTTTTTGCCATTCAAAATCAGACGGAGATTTAATGTTCATACGGACCTGTAAAGGAAAGGAAAAATCATTAATGCAGAAATGAAACAGTATAAAAAAATTCATCTTAAATTCCATACAGAGAAACAAAGCCTACTATGCATAAATTGAAGAGCTGAAAGAATGAGCACAGAATCTGTGTTTGGAGTCAAGACATTGAGAATTATCCTTTCAAATCTGTCTACAATATGTTCTGAAGCTTTTGATCACTTCAATTTTCTTCTGAATTGTGTACAGAGATTGTGAATTGTGTCTTACAGAGATACTGAAGAACAGTGATGGAAAACTTGATAAAAATAAATAATAATACTGGTTATAATGCACGGTATCTGGTGCCATTAGAGAAACACTAGATCACAGACGTTTGAATATATTATATGCACATCTCATGCCTATGTGTTTGTTTATTTGGGATTTATTTTTCAATATGAATTTGCCACACATATTTAGATTTGTGGCAGATTAATTGACCTTGATTCATAATTTTTGACATGATCTCAAATGCACTGGCCTCTTACAGAATTTGTAGTCCTGGTTATTGGCCTTGCAGACATGGTGTAAGATGAAGAGAAGATTCTGGATACTCAGCCACTTCCCTCTACTTTCTCTCAATCACAAAAGGACATGTTTAGTGGGGAATAGAAGGTTTTGAGAGAAAAGGATGATATCAAATGTAGCAGTTAAGAATCCTTTCCCCAGTTTTGAACTTGCCTCTGATTTTTTATTTCACATACAGACCCTTTAAATTTAACCAATTTTCTGTCCTTTAATTTTGTTATAATATGACATTAAATTAATTGATAATGAAATGCTCAATTAAGGAAATAATCATGAAAATAAATTTAGAATTGCAGGCAGAGGATAAAACCCCATGTCTACCTTAGATCTGGCAGTTTTCTTTCTAGCTTGCAGTATTTGTCTTCATGAAGTCTCAGCTTTCTTTACACATGTACTTAATATTCATCTTTCTAACATATATACATAAGCTAAGCAATGCAGTATTGAATTATTGACCTTTGCATGATGTAAGCTTTTTGAAAGTTATTTTACTTCCATTTTTATAATTATAGTGTCATGTATTCATTATGCTTATCTAAAAAAAAGTCTGATGTAAATCAATTCTAAAAAAATATATTAACATATCTGTTCTGGTTATTGTTGCTACCCTTTTCAAATATATGGAGCCTCATGGCTTTAACCTTTGAATAACTATAACCTTAAATGAACATATAGGCTGGGCTGGATATCACATGATTGATAGCAATACTAAAGGGACTTTTCTTCCTTTCATATTTCGTTTAAATCATCTATTAGATTTTCAATTTGAGAGACTAGTTTAACTTAAAAAGTTAAATTCATCTTCTCACAATGAATTTGTGCATAGTGGGTATCAATAACCATTTAAAATATTGAAGTCTGAACCTTTGAACATACCTATATAAAATTCACCCTTATCTCTGTATGATATTTATACAAAATCAAACAAAATCTGATATGCTACATGACATTACTAATGTTGGAGCTACTCAGAAGAGATTTATGTTTTATTAATAATTTTTCTGAATGTGCAAAAACTTTCACACAGAAAGATCCTTTAGAGGTTTTAAAAAACTTACCAAATCATCAAATATATCTTTCTGATGCACATGAATGGTGATTAAAGTTTCGTATTTTGTGCGCTCCATTCTTGTCAGATTGTGTGTTGTCATGTCAATCAAATCATTTAAAAGTTCCAAAAACTTCTGGTTTGTTTTGTGCATTACCTTTTCCACATATCAAGAACAGTCACATTAATACAAACATCATTTGTTCTTCCAGTGTTTAGAATAAAAAAAAAAACAAAACAAAAAATATCTGCAAAGGTGGGAATCGTAAATTTGAATTTGCAGGCTGCCCTCCATGCATGCAATCTTAGCCCAACAGAGCACAATATCTACATGAACAAGTCACATTGTAAGATTTTCTTCCAAGACGGTTGCTCCTTCTACTACACATTACATCTTCAGTTGATGGCATCCCTGAGCATTTGCAGAAGCAGCAGTCTCTGGTTTCAGGTATTGCACATCATCACAATCAGTATCTACTCTTTAGGGGAGATCTAACCAGAGGAGGAGGAAAATGTAGTGCAATTTTAGATTTCAATGCTAAAATAATAATTTGTTTTGTGGCACCAGATTCTATTACAAAATTTCACAAAATAGAATACTGATTATACAATATTGATTTATGAAAACAGCGTCAGCCTCTGTCAGTGATGTTCCTGGTACAGAAAAAAATTTTAAAGAACTGAGGTTTCAGGAAGGGCAGCTTGTTTATGCTCTTGCTCCATATGTGAGAACAATCACACTAGCTTTCAGTAAATATATGCAAAGCCTAAAACTCGCACTGTTTGCTGAGGAAAAAAATGCTAAAAACACTGTAAAACTAACGGGGAACTAAACAATCTTCCTGTCCCCCAAACACACACACAGAGTTCATAAAAAACTGAAGATCTTTTATAGTTAATGCAATGAACTGGAGTAGACTAAAAGCAGGTGTAAGTCCTTTTCAATCTTTGTACAATGCAGAATATGTAGCACTAAGTGGACTTCTCCATAGTCTAGAGTCTTTCTTCTCATTCAGTATCAAAGTAGAGCATAGCACTGTTCCCCTGAAGTTACTTTTACAGTAGGATGGTGAAACTATATCTTAGTCTAGCCTCACTGTATATTCTTGTTTCATGGTAATTTGCAGTTCTTTAGTTCACATTCTCTCCTTCCTCCTCCATAGATTCAGTTCTAGCAGTCACATCTTGGTGTTCACGGCATCTTCTCTACATGTTTGAGAATAAACCAGCACCTCTTCAAACTGTTTCTATTCTTGCCCTTCGCTAAAAAAAGAGCTCAGCAAATAAAGAATCCATTACACTCTGTTACAGCAGACCAATGCTCATGGAGCATAGTCATTTCCTCAAATTTTTGGAGCTCTTATTTCTTTCCAAATTTGATTTCGGGAAAGTAATAGGATAAGATCTCCTATATTCTCAAACTGAGAAATTGTCCTTTCCCAAGGTGACTGCGCTAGCAGACAAATAGAGAAAATCACAGGATTAGGAACAATTCTAAAGCACATGCAGGAGGATGAGGAGGAGGTGTGACGTCTTAACACATTTTTTTTATCATTCTGTTTTCCTCTTAGCTTCCTTGTTACTCTGGTTACTTAACTAGTAATTTGTGCTTTTCCCTACATGTTACTTTTAATTTTTCACAATATGCACTGTTCCAAACAATGCTTCTAATTAATCCCCCAAAATTCATTAAATACTACCTTTTTGTCTGTTTTGGCACTGTTCAGTGCATTCTCTGCATCTCTGGTCCAGATCATTTGAATTCCCAGAAGTCCTATTTGTGCAGGAAACATTGCCTGAAAGTCATACAGCTTAAATCCTGAATCACTAATGGCCATTGATGCCTGTCTAATGATGGTGTGGATTGTTTTCCTAATGCCATTCAGCAGCTGACCTAACCAGAATTCCACGTTGCCCTGAAATAAACAAGAAAGCACTTTTTTAAAACTAGTTGATGAATAATTCATGAGAAAAAGCCCTGTGCGACTTTTTCTCCCAGTCCCTTGTACTCTAAACGATTCCCCTTCTCCTCCTGTGCTACTGCCCTTCTAGAGATATGTGATAGATTTGGCACTTTACATCAGTACTGCTGAAAAAACAGGTAAAGTAATCATTATAGAATGACACAAATGTCCTATCCCTTCTGGCCTTTGCTCTTACAGTTCACATTGCAAGGTTTTCATTCAGCTAGTCAAATGCATGATGCAATACTGTTGGTCTCTAAAACATCAATCTACTTCAAATCAAGTAATGAAAAACTGCAATACATGCTTTCATTACCTGAGCTAAAACTGGTTCAATAATATTGACCTGTTCACCTTCTTGAGATTCGAACAATAAAATCTGGTCGTAGTTTTTTTCATTAAATCCCACTCGGTTAACATTGTCAAACAAACTTAATAAATGTGCCTACAATAGAATCAGAAAAAAAAAAACAACAAAACAAACAACTCAATAAATGATCTGATATAGCATTCTTACTTTGCCTTTACATCCTGTATTAGAAAAGTCTGTAAATCTTTCCATAACTGAAAGAAATCCTCTCAGTTAAATAACTAAATTCTCCATGCTCTTCCCTTACTAGTATTTACCATAAGATCATTATTGCCTTGTTACTTGTACCTGAATAGTATGGGAATCAGATGCTTGACCAAGGATTTCCAGAAGAGCAGGGTCAGATACAAAAAAAAATCTTGGAAATATTAATCGTTTTTTTTCCAGATATCCAGTCAGTGATTTCTGACAGATTTCCAATTGTTCCAGCAAATGTGGTAATAGCTGTGCCAAAGTCTCATCTCCGACACAGCACTGCACGATGTTTGATGTTTCATGGGCTCTTTGCATAATTCTCTGCCATGATTTATCAATGTTCTGAAATCTTCTGGCCTCCTGGAGTACATGAAAAATACATTAGTTTTTCCTCATGTTTGTCAAATTCTAAAAATTAAAGAATTCCATGAGACAAGGTAACAGTTTAATATTTCTCTTGCTGTTCAAGCCTTTTTTGCAGGACTAATGTATGCATATTTATAGGCATGGTTGTAATGATCAGTGCTTACAATGACCAGAGTTCAAATTGCAAGAGAAAGGGTACAATGGGTCTATGTGTTTCTTCGGCCAAAACCAGGTACAATATTCTAGTTATCGGTTATTGTTGCTTATGCATTCCACTTTTCTGCCTGCATTTTACACACCAGTAATCTAAATTTAATTTTCTGATCGTACTATGAGAGACAATGTCCAAAGCCTATCAAGATATAAAGCAACTACTGTTTTTCCTCTATCCACAAATCTTGTTGCGCACTCTAAAAATAAATTAGATTTGTTTGACAGGTTTTGCACTGACTGTTACTCATCTCCTTGTTAACTTCCAGATGTTTACAGACAGTTTTTTGTTGCAGTATTCACACAGGAATTGCAATCAAGCCCACTCATTTATCATTACTCCTACAACAAGCTGTTCCTTCTCTTCCTTCCTTAAAGACAGTCACCACATTTGTTTTTTTGGCATTGGTTCATGTGTCATCCTTGTATGAAGTAGCTTTAGCAGTTACCAAATGCCTCAGCTGTGCTGCAACATTTGTTTATTTGCAAAAACTGCTCATTGGTTCTCTGAGAAGCATTAACAATATAAACATATCTCATGAACTAAAAAAAAAAAAGTATTAAATAATAGCTAAGAAAGCTTAACTTACAAAAATTAATGTTAGTTTTGGAAATTGTAAGGCTTTAATTATAAAAGATGTGGCCTGAAATGAATTCTTATTTAATGATTTTCCAATAATCATGAGTTTGTTAAGTTACAGTGCTGGCTGATCCAGTGCTATTAAACAGTGCTGTGTTAGAACTATATGAAAGCCTGTCATTAGGAGATACAATAGAGTGGATGACCTATTCTGGTATTTCTCTCATGCAGGAATTCCTTAACTCTTTTGCTGCTGCTCTCAAAGTATAACTGCCTTCTGAAGAGATTGCAATAGCTCACACGGATCAGCATGCACGCAGCTGCCCAGGTCTTGCAGCATCTCTCTGCGGTACTTCATTATACCGAGCCCAAGTGAGTACAGATTTCATCCAGAAAATCTATCATTCTATTATTAGATAACTTAGAGCCTCCAAACATGTGTGCATAGGGTGAAAGGGATGTTTGCATATACAGCAAAAGTGATAAATCAGCTTTGTACCATTGGGTAGTCCTGAGCCCTGTGCTATCATGTGATTCACTAATATTGCAAGCTGACAGGAACATTTGAGCCTGAATTACAAACAATCCTGTTCCTGTACATTTGACCAACTTCTAAGCAGTTCAACCAGACAGACTCCAGTTGGGCAAAGCTTCTTCTGAACAGCCCACAAAATGTACATGTATTATATTCATTTGCAAGTTAATTCTGATGTGATTAATCTCTTGGCACAACATATTGCCATGAACATATTGTCATTGTAAATCAACATACTTGAGGCAGTTGTTTTGCAATGTCTCCACCAACAAACACAGCTTCAAGGTAAATCCAGAGATTTTGTACAGTAATCCAGTTTTCAATTATCTCTGCAGTATTGGTCAACTTCTGAACCCACTGTTGTATAATGGACTTAAATGGTGCATTATATCTGTATGAACATGAGTGAAAGCGGAAAAGAACCAAAGATGATCACTGTTTACTTTGGGGCTTGATTAGATTTACACAATATGTGCATTTATTTAGTTTCATACCTGTTGCTCATGAGCGACCCCAATATCATGAGACTGTCTTCCACCAAAGATATTTTCTCCAATATATCTGATCCTTTCAGAAGGAGTTCTCCTCGAGTTTTGAATTGGCCAAAAGCGAAAGCATGAGAACTCCATTCATTGATGACATGCTTCAATTTTGCTTCAATATCCTTCTCTTTAACAGCACTGATGCAGATATCCTATGTAAAAATTATAGTAAATTACATTCATCTAAGATTAATATAATGCACACTTATAAAGACAAATTCAGTGGCTAGATCCAAACTTTAGTGTTAAGTTCTAGCTAATGAAAAGACATGTTGAAATATCTCGAAATTATTATAATACAAACTACACTATATTATAGTACTACTTGTAACTGGAACATTTCATGGGCTATACTCCAACCTCACTAGTACTAGCACCTTACACTTTTCAAATTCACTGACTCAGAGAACGTGCAGGCAGGATTTAGCTCCTGCATGTATTAAAACCGGAAGTCAAATAAACCTACTGAAGGGTTTAAGGAAGATACAAATTACCAATCAAAATCAACAAACAGTACAAGAATAGGGCACACATCAACAGCGTGACTGCCTGCTACTTCTTCAAGACAGTGAGGACAGGACTGTCATAAAATTGGCTACTGCATCAGGGAGAAAAGGAGTAGCTACTCAGACTGGACCTCAAATTCAGGTTCAGGAATATACTGTATTCCATCACAGGTTTAAAATCTTTCCTTGAGTGTAAGGCTGTAACCATGAACCTTTCACCTGGCTTAAACTCTTATCTGGAAAAAAAAGGATATAGCAGAGGTTTGATTTTATGTTTTCAACGTAGAAGTGTTCCTTTGTGGAACAAGACAAGTCCGGTCACTACTCTGCAGGGACCACAGAACAACAAAACCAAAGTTAGATACCGCTGAGTTTTTCCATTTTTATTTTTAGCTATGCTTCATTCTTGCAAAAGGTAATGAGCATAAAGCCAATGTACTTGCTAGATAACTACTGTCCCCAAAATGGAGAGGGCAGTAGCTTTGTACCTTGTACATATTACATAAGCTTTCTCATCTCACTGTGCTCTTGTGAAGAGTCACTTTTGAAATACAAAGGAATCTATATCCTCCACTTCTACTGTGTTCCAAGGATTTTGAACACTTAACAGGATCAGACTTAAGTCAACTAATTTTTTTCTCTCTGGTAAGACATTTAAAGGGAAGAAAAAATCACAAGTAGGCAGACCTTAAACCAGAAGCATGACAGAAACACACTACTCTTAAGACAACAGAATTCTTTCTATGGAAGGATTAGTGTAATACTATCTATCCATTTAATCCTTCTCCAGAATAAAAAGGAAATAAACCAACCATCACTGCTAATACTAGCTATGAAACTCCATTATTCAAAAGAATTATCCAACTAAAGCTAATTTTTTAATTTTATAAAGCTGACTAGAAACAGGATTTCAAAAGCACAGAGCTCTGGATCACAAGTTATTAATTAAAAACAAATAGAAATGTACATGTACCTCAATATCTTCTTTATATTTTAATAAAGGGGCATCCATTATGTTTTTCAGAGAGAAATTTTCAGAGTCAACATCAAAGTGATGCCCCGTTACTTGTGCAATTCTTTCCCAGTGTCGTGACATCATTGCCTAGGAAAGTGCACAGGTATTAGCAAAGATTTTTTTAAATTGTACTAATTTTAGGACTAGAACGATCTCATACTCTTGCTCTGCTCAATAGAAGAGTCTTGATTTTAATTCCCTCTAAAGCATTAATAATTATTCTAATCATTATATGAAGTCTTTTGTTTTACTTTTCTGAAACAGCCTAACTTCATTTTTTTCTGTAAATATAGCTGCTTTTATCTTTAAAAAAGAATTATGGAAAACACCTTATAGTCATATAATATAGTCTTCAAAGGTATTTTTCAATCTTATCTCCAAATTATCATGCAGAACATACTTTGTTTGCCATCATTTCAAGCAAAGGACAGCTCTCTGTGAAATCATCAATTGTTTTTTTTAGGTCTTGAAAAGCTTGCCATTCCTTCAATGCTTTTGGTAACTTACGGATCCTTTAAAAAGCACAAAAAAAAAAGAGGAAATATTTTATTCTTAATAATCACAACCCACTATTTGACAATATAATACAGTATTCTCATTTTTCAGTCAGTGGACCAGTAGACTGTAAATAAAAATTCCATTGCAAGCTGGCAAAATAATATATAGCTGGTTGCTTCTCACTGCAGGCATGAAACACTGCCAAAGACAGTAAAAAACACATTTGAATGGTTTGGTTTCTATTTCAGTTTGAATGAAAGGAAGTTAATTTCATGGACAAACCCATGTCTGAACTTAAGCTTTTGCAGTGTCATTGTTTTATTAAAAATTTGAAAATGCAACTGAGTTTATAAAGACAAAAAAGGATTAAGCAACCTATATTTTTTCAAACAAAACAAAGTACATCCTAAACTAAAACTGACCTCCTTGTGAACAGAAAAACATTTCCTTTTCAATAAAAAAGTCCTATTTTATACCTAGTTTATACAAAAAATATTTAAAGAAAAATCTTCCTTTATGTACAATTTCAACACACAAAAAAATTACAATAAAGAACCTCTTGTACTGTGAATTGTCACAGCTCCACTTGCTTCTAACAAATCATGCCAATTTTCATCTGCCAAAGTCTATGGACCAAAGAGCGACAGCAGTTCTCTTACAGCTCCATGTCAGAAACGAAAAGCTGCATAAAACCAAAGAAATCCTCCATTTTTCAGAGCTCAAAATCAGACAGGCCTGTCACAGAATGCTGGAGCATGTGTGAATTCTTCACTGCTTGCTGCTAAGAGGCAGAAGAACATATGCAAACTGTCAGGGCACTGCAATAATCACTGCAGTATTTCATCTTGAATCCAACAATAGGCAGTATTAAATATGCTAGAGAAAAGCACTGTAGAATGGAAAATTATACTCTGCCATGTATTGATAAGGCTTTAAGAGGCAGTTCCTGGCTACTTCTACGCTGAGACACAAGAAGTAACATTGCTACAGACTTTGTCTTAGGCTGGCAATTGGCTTGGCTTGGTAATGGAAGCCGCTCGTTTTTTCATACAGATACTTTTTTTCTTTGTCTTGGTCTCAGTAATATCACCTAACAGCAAGTTCCGTGAGTTACATACTATGTTAAAAATCTACCCCATCAATTAGATTTAAATTTTATTCTTAATTTACTGGACTTTCTCTTTACACTGTATTACAGTAAAACATAAAGGGAAACCTCTCTAGCTGATATTATAAACTTCTATAATACTGTCTACTAAATGAGTTTTTTCTAAATATTTATCTTTTTTACCTGTTTTTAAATGGATTTATTTTCACCTACATTTACTCTTGCAATTCTTCTTGTAACGATTCTAGGGTTTCTATTATATTACTGTTTTTAAAAGGGGTAACAAAAAAGAACATTGCAGCAAATAACTATGCATATCTTTACAATTATGTTAAAACACTAACTGCATTTCCGGTATTCTTGCTCCTTTCATAACACAGCATACCATCTTAGTTATTTCTGTGAGTACCCCTGTACACTGTTTAAATTTCTCCAGCTTTAAAAAGAATAGCTTGATGCAACAATGCTAGTAAGCCTGCAAAAGGAAGGGTAGTACTGGGTCACATTTTTATTATAAATAGTATTTACTGCCTATTCATGGTAACCTTGCTTCAAATATAGAGGGGGAAAAAAAAGTCACACATAAGAAAAAAAAAAAAAGAAAAAAAAAGAGAAACACATGATTTTCAAAATTGTTGTCAAACAAGGCTCACTTTAGAATTCCAGAAGGAAGCATAGAGTCCTACCAACCTGTAAAGTATAATTAACTATAGAAAAAGTGATGATGCAGATTCCAGAATTCTACTGAAATTAGATAAAGACTCACTGATATTGTCCAAATGCACAAATACGTATTTCACATAAAATCATTTTTTGGATTTTTTTTTTTCCAAAGTCATTACTAGAAGACAGATCAGGTATTTTTTGCAGAAAAACAAGACAATCTCCACCGCACTCCTTCAGCGTGTACAGAAATGGACCTTGCTAAAATGATGACATATCCAAGATACCATATGACTAAAAAGCTTGAGCACAAGTAGATTTTCGTAAGCTTTTCAAAGATTTGGGATGAGATTAAAAACACAGAGTTGATCTCAATCTCTTGAATAATACCAAAATGTAAGTGAAGTCTCTCTCAAGTCACACTGGAGAATCCAAAATCAAATCCGATCAGAACTGATCAGAGCTTATCAGGAGCAAAGAGACATATACACTGGCTGTTCCAGAAGAGAGGATCTGTAGAAGAGAAAGCTCTTTATATTGACTATGAACTTGTCTCAACAGAACTCACTGAGAAAAGGATCAGAGCCACTGTGTAAATAAGAAAATAATAAAAGAAGAAAACAAAGAGGTAGTTCACATCTTTTCCAATGGATATGCACAGCATGAACATTTTGCTCATTTGTTGTCAAACCTCTGCATGTAATTTGGTTCTTGTGTATATTCTGTAATTCCCATTAAGAGTAAAACATAGACTGGTAGAGATAATTACTCTGAAGGAATGAATGCACAAAATACTTAAGACCTGCATATAGACTCTTCACATTTCCATGTTACAAAATTCCCATTTTCTAACACTTCTGTCCATACTCCAGTGTCAGGAATCAGAATTCAAAGAAAGCCAGCAAAGAAGAAACAATCCAAATTCTGTTGCTTCATGAGTCCCTGCCTCTGAGAAAAATAACAGGCTGGGTCAGGGAAGTCTTGCAGCCCCAGTCATGGCTGTTGAAAATCCAAAGGTGCATCTTTAACAACAAAATAGAAAAATTCCTCTGACTTCAGTAAAGCATAGTTTCACCTAATAGTTGTTTTACATGTAATGTAGAAAACATGTTTCTTCTCAATCCTTATAAATAACCCGTCAAAATTTAGGCTACGTACCTTTGTTGACACAACTTCCATCCGTACAAATGCACAGAAGCAGACAGTAACATCAAAATTTTGTCTAGCACCACAGAGAAACTAATATGTGAAAATCAGCTACGAAGGTTATTTATACTTTTAACCCCCTTGCCACAGGTTTATGTACCTTATTCATAAATAAGTGTCATGCTTTGGGGTCAGGGCAGCACTAAAACCTATAACAGATGCTCTCTGTTAACCCTGCCTCCCTCCCCAAAGGCGAAGAAAAAAGGAATAAGGGAGAGAGAGACTTATCGATTAGAAAAGGAACCTAGAACAACTTTAATGAAAATGCAGAATAATAAGAATGAAATGGAATATATACAAGACCAGTATTGAACCCAAACCCCCCTGATGGCAAGTATGTCATCATCACCACTGATGTTGTGGAGCAGGCACCGGGAAAGTCCCAGACAGGGCCCAGCAGTAGACGGGTCAGGAGCTGGACTCTGGTACTGGATTCAGGACTGCTCCGATCAGAATCAAAGGCAGAATGAACAGAGTCCTCCTTGGATACCAGCCATTGAAGGATCGAGGAAGAATCCGAGCAAGGACCCAGAGCAAGAGCCCCCGTGCCGAGGGCAACCAAGCAAGCGCCCCAGGTAGCCCAACATGGCGTCTATGGGATGGAATACCCCCTGGGTCAGTTTAAGGGCACGGATCTGTCCGCTCCTGCCTGCAGATGTGGCTCTTACTTTCTGCACCCCTCAATGTGGTACACAGGATCTAGCAGTGGCCTTGGTCCGCACACCAGTCCCTGGTACTAACTCTAAACATCGTGTTATCACTGCTAGAAGCAGGCACTGCCTGTGAAAACGTGCTGCTAATTTCAGAAAGGGCGGTTAGTTAAAGGAACTGAGCTGAAAAGTAAAATCACTGAAGAGAATTGTTCTGTTCTAGCTCAAACCAGGACAATAAGCTACAACCTATTGTGTTTGAATACTCCAACAAGTCTAAAATAACTTGCAGACTGACACATCAGCTGCATATTTCACCACAGCCTGTGACGAGTGCCACTGTGCTGCAGTCTGAGCTTGATATAAAGCCCCTCAGGGCAATTCTCACACAGAAACTTCAGAAATAAAATTTGTGTGCATTTCAACAAATAATAACTTACCTGTTTTGAAAATCCAGAAGGTCACTGTTAATTTTTTCAATATTTAAATCATTCCAAAGGATTTCATTGTATCCATTGACATTAGCAGTAACTGAATTGTAAAGACTGTAAAGTTTCTGAAGCAATGAAAGCTCACGTTTAATTTTGTGCAGTTCAGGATACTCTGTTTCAGATTTTAAAAGAAGAAATTTGTGAATGTTTGTTAGGTACAACTGCATTCATGAGCACAAAAGATCCATATATTTCTAAAATTGTATTTAATAAATGTCTGAAATCAGACTTGAGGTTTTTTAGATTGTTTTTAGTAAGACAAACTTTTCCAGTTACATTACATAAAAACATCAGATTTTGATGTACGGTAATTGTTCAGTTTGCTGAGTTTTTTATAAATACTCTTCTATAAGAGTAGATGTAATTTTATAGGGAAGATGCTGCACTTATCTGCGAGAAAGATAATATTGAAAAAATGCTGAAATGGCAAAGGAATGCACTATAGTTTTATATAAGACATAAAATATCCACCATATCAAGTTGCACTATTTACTTAAGAGACAGAGGTTGGGGATATACGGTGTGCTTTCAAAATTAAAATATAGAATATATTATACAATGAAAGTATTTAAAATGGACCTCCTTAACTGAAATGTTTTGCTTAGTTTCTCCAGTATCTTTGGGAATTCCTAGCTAAATATATCATGATTATTGCATACATCTTCAGACAGGAAAATACACTGAATTTAATACGTACAGATTAAAGTGATTATCACATATTCTGCTGTAAATTTAATTCACACCATGATCTTCCAAACTCAAAGTGTGTCTGACTAGGAGGCATAAGGATATTACAGATCAGTCGCACAGCCCAAGGGAATTCATTATGTATCTATCTGGAGCAGGGACAACTTGAATACTTCAGCAACATGTTCCCCACGTTTGGACACGGAGGAATACAGACAGGAGATGTGCTTAGCTCTGAATAGAAAAAGCAATAGAGCTAAGCAGCTGGACCCAGAGATACATGGAAGAGTGCAATATTTTTCCACTTGATGTTTATGTATGTGCCTACTGAGAGCCAGTTTCACACAGCTGCTTTTCATAGCAAAGATAACAATAACTTACTGCAAGGAATTTTTTTTACAATGAATCCAGCATTTAATGCATTTAGCAGGACACAGAATAAAAATTTAATATCCTAGAACTAGGCACCCATACTCCCTGAGAAACTACCTGTGATAGGGAGACCAAATAATTCTTCCCCACCAGAAAGAGAAATATACTTCCTCCATAGCTCATCAAATTTGGTTTGAAAGATCTGTAATCTGTCACTTGCTTCATGAGGAGGAATATTCTTCTCACTGGGGCCCCTGTAAAAAACAAAACAAATTTTGTGCAAGCATCAACCATACATGTTTCACAAAGAAGCACAACAGAACTCAGACCTGACTTCCTGAACAGTAATTTAATATTTTCTAATATTTTTTCCTAGATATTTTCACACAAGACACTAAAAGATAAAATGTAAAGTGTCCCAGCATTACATATTGATACTACATATCTGTTCAGAACAGCCAGGCAGCCTGCAGAGGCTGTACATGAAGCTGCTTCACGCTGTCCATGGGCTACAGGTGAGCAGTGTACACCTAGGGTCAACCGCTGATGTGAATTTCATTGCCAAAAAACACGCACTGTGCATGTATTTCCTTCTTTGTTGCTAATGTAGAAGTGTCCAATGAAGCACAAACATCCCACATGTTATATTAAAAAAAAAAAAAAAAGCCAAAGTGAGCTTAGGAGTAAGACTGAGTAAGATCCAGCGAACTTAGAAATACCCAGAACTGGAATCTCCACTCACATCCAAGGCACTACTTATATACTTAATTTTAAATATCTGCCTAAGTGCTTTGTTGCATTTAGAATCCTGAAAAAATCTTCACATTTGGATCTGGATTGAAATACGTTTGGGTTTTTTTCCAACCTATCAACTCCTTTGGAATTTCACCAACTTCATCATTGAAATTATGGGAATGAATTTGTGACAGCAAGAGTGCCTGCCTGCCTTATATTATTCTGAAATTAGGTCTTTTTTTTCAGCTGTTGTATATATATTCAGGCTGTGCTGCGTCTATTTTCTGAAGCTCTCCCGATAAACTATTTTTGAGCAATCACTAATGAAGTGTAATTGTATTGCACCACAGGTCACCTACTTTTCATCATAATGTTTGTAAAATTCTGCGGTATCCATCTGGAATTTCTGAACGCCACTCAGTAAATCTGTTTTCATGGCTGGCTGTACCTTCAGCAGCAAGGCCTCAACCTGCAGTGCCTATATGGATATCAAGAGGAAAAATAGGTATAAAGAGGCAGGAAAAAAAAACAGTTTTAAGTAAGAAAACAGTTTTGCACTTGTATGTCAACATTAAAAGGGCTGACAATAACCTTGTTATATATATGATCTGAGAAATAATACAGCTATGATACCTGTGTGTTAAGGTTCTTCCAGGCATAAGCCAATCCATCAACTCTTTCTGTATTTCCATCTTGAAAGAGCAGGTTGTATTTATGAAGCACAGAATAAGATTCTTCTATAGGTCCAATAGTCATGTCAATTTTAATCTCATTCTCTCGAATTTCCTTTAGTGCTTCCATTGCTCCCCGTACATCATCAAGGTCATGGATAGATCTGCTTAATCTCTTGCTAACATTTTCAATGAATGAATAAATTTCATCCATGTCTGTGGCAGACTTTTTATTCAAAGCTAATCCAAATGTTCGTTGTCTTGAGCGGCATTCCTGAATTAAAGCTATTTTCAATGACTCTGTCGCAATATCCACCGATTCCAGCACACAGTTATTTGGCAGTTCTCTGATTTGCGTTTCCAATTCCTAAGGCAAACACAAGTGTTCAAGCTTTTAATTTCACTACAATTTCTCTGAACAGTTCATTTTTATTAAAGATATAATACTTACAGAAAAGTATCTGATTTGAGTTTGGAATTCAGCCATTGTTGGTCTCGCATCTATAAATTCCCTCACTTTTTCCTCTGGATCCTATATAAAAGAAGTCTATTTTAATTGTTAATTAGCATTGGCATTACAATAACCTACAAGGGACTCAGCTGTCTGAGGTACTGTGCAAACACAAATGTTCCCTCTACTAAAAGAGCGTAAGATTTAAGCATTAAGATAAATTATTTTCCTTGAACTGCTTTTCCTGACTCTCTTTGTACAGCACTCCTTAAAGCACTTGAAATTTATCTGTAACTCAAAAACTGACACAGATCAAGATACCCCTTACCCATCCCAATACTACTTCAAAATTTACAATGTAGTTGCTAAAATTTTGGTGGAAATGTTTCCTCCCCAGTCGCCTTTTTGTCTGCAAACCCCCAAAAGCAGCTCACATGCTCTAACAGCTAGTTAAATGTAGTAATTGTACTCAGCCGTCTTCACTTCTGGGTACAACACACTTAATTGCAGTTTCTAGCTACAAATGGCCTGGCTATTTACAGAAAGCATGGGTTAGCAGGAAAGGACAGATCCAAGGGAAGAGGAGGCAAGTATCTTGTTGAAGCTTGTCTAAAGGCAATAGAGCACTGAGAATCCTTCCATCTCATAAGGCAGGCCACACTCTGCAGAGGTGAGAACTTCCGCATCACCAGCTCAATAAATGCACTAGATTCTTGACCGAATTACAGACAAATAATCTTCACTTGGCTCAACAACATTCATCTATAGTTCACACCGTGAGGTCCCTGAGAAGCTGTTGGGGCTTCTCTGGCCAATAATAAGTTAACAGTGACAATTCCCAGTGGTCCCACGGTGATCATAAACACAGGGGGAAACAGTGCCAACTCCAGAGGAGTTTTAAGGTTAAGGAACAGATAAATTGACTATTTTAAAAGCTTTTAGTAAAAAGGAAACATCATCATGCTATTGTGTCATACAGCCTGATTGTGTCTTGTCTGGGTGAAATGACATACCATCAGCATGTGGTTAGCTTAAACAGTATCTCCAAAACCTGGAGCATTAACTAAGAATTAAGATTCGGAACCTCAGAAGCCATGAAGAGATGAAAATGGCCTGTCTTAGCCTGAACTCTGATGACAAAACAGTCAGCTGTGGGAATGTTGTCACCTATGAGTTGGTTTAGGAACAGAAAGTTAAAAATACCAAGCAGTTACAATAACATTACTCCTGTTTTGATTGCTTCTCAGCTTAAAGCACCTTTGATAGGTTAGAACAGGAGTTGTCCATTCACACAGAACTGAACTTCACTAATCAGAATGTACACAAGGTTTTATTTCATCAAATATCTCCTGCCAAAACACTGCTCAGAGCTTTACTATTTAAGTGGCTGGACCCACTTCCTAATGAAGAGAACTCCAACAGATTCTCTTCTGCTTTGGAATCCTTATTACTACAAAGATTTCCTAGATCTAGTTTAGCATTTTTGTGAAGAAATAGAAAAGCTGCTTTCAGCAGTTGTTAATGAAGAAGAACTAGGCAGTTTAATATTCAGAAGTAGTTTTGTAGTCTGCAGTTTCTCAGAGATTCTGCTAAATTATTCTTTTCTATAACCTATGCAGACAAGATGCTGCAAGAAACATGTGCAAGGATATGAGCACAAGCTTGTTTATGCTCCAACATTCTTTTTTTTTTTGTTCTGCTTTCTTCCTTAGGTGGCTTAATTGGTAAAGAATGACAATGGTCAATGCAAGAGTAGACAGAGGAGGTACTATGGGTATATGGATTCCACTATGAAACCAATGTTTCCTACTGAGCATATGGTCTTGTTACTCAACCCAAAATAGTTTACTTAGAAGATTTCATAAGAAAACAACATATTTTATTAAATATGGATTTAACCTTGTTCCAGATGCCTGAAAATTCAGAAAATCTCTTCAGAAGTTCCGACGCTTCAGTTTTAAGAGATAAAACAATTGTATTTAGTTGGATCACCACTTTGTTTACATCCTTATGCTCAATGATCTGCTTGTCTAAAGGTCTCAGTGCCACCATCCTGGTAAGTTTGGTCTCATCACCTAGCTCTACAGCAACAGCTTGTTCAATCTGGCATATAAAGTAAACAAGAAAAAAACATATGACCAATACTTTTACTTTATTTCTTTCACATTATGGAATGCCCAATAATGCATATCCAGTAAGTGCTTTTAAGAACAGATAGAAAGTGCAGAGAAAGCATCCACAAGGAGACTCCCGGTTCTTAGCTTGTTTTTTTACAGAACTATAGTTCTAGTGTTTAAGCTGATTTTATAAAAAATTGCCATATGGAGCTCTGTGTTAAACATCTCTGAATAACATCTGTCAAATATACATCATATCCAAGTACAACTGTGCTGTTTCCTGCTCCTACACAACTGCTCAGGTCTTCCTGCTTTATTTAGGGTAGAATTGCAGTCTGTCCATTCTTGGCCAAAAAAATCTTGGAGGCAGTGGAAGGTTGGCTGCTTGGAACCCACTTTCTCCTAGTTTCATTTTTATTATTACTTATTTTCAGAACTTGAATGGGTTTTATTCACCAAAATGACCTGACATGGCTTTCATAGCAGATCACAATAGGAAGATATTTTCACAAAGGCACTTTTCAACACAGATCTACATAGATTTGTATTTCATTAACAGAGGAGAGAATTATGGCCATTTGATTACCATTACTATCTATACCTCAGACCTTCCCAAGGTTTTATTGCTCATTTTAATGCCAGAAAAAATATTTGTATTGTATTTACTGTAGCGTTATAGGTGCTGTATGTAATCTGAAAGTTTAATTTAAAGTTTTTGCCCAGGAAGAGTGAGAATAATTTATACTCAGCTAGCAGTACCTGTGGATAATTCTCACACATTCTCTACAATATCATCATCATACTTGAACAGTATTTAAAAATTTTTATTAAAGAAACTTCTGATTTTAATATTAAAAATAACCAAACATAAGATTTATTAATTATTGCTCTTACGTTCGATTACTTGACATAGAGATTAAAAAGTAGGTTTTCACTTAACAGGAAGATCCACCAAGCTTTTAAATCAAAAGTATTGGTATAGAACGTATTCTTATGAGATTAAGAAATGTTAACAAAAATACTAAAATTTTAAAATAATCAAAATAAAATACTCACCTGCTGCTGTTTATGATGTAAGTAAGCAAATTTCCACAGGGGGATATCTTTGGTAATTGATAATATGATATTTACTGCTTTGTTTACAGCACTCTGAAAACAGCAAAACATTCACTTGAGCACACAGAGAGATTATGACAAAAAAAGAGAAAGAAAAAAAGAAAAAAAAGAAGAGAAAAAGGGATCCTCCAAACAAAACCAAAAATGGAAAAGATATACCTCTATCTTTACAGGAAATATTCTAGTAAACATGAAGTAGGATCATCCAAAAGAGTACTCCATGGAGCTTTATCACATTCCTTCTGCGTTTATGTGGTTTTCAACAAGGAATGTGAGAGAGCTTAATGAACACTAATCATGAATCACTGGGGATCATAACCTAATTATAGTACTATCTCCCGTTAAACTGTATATAAACACAGTTATTTATTATTAATAATAATAGTTTTCACATTCACATCAGAATGCCTGAATACATTCATCTGAATTTGTGATGGTATGCTCTATAATCTATACAGCAGATACATAAATTATTATATACCTTCTTCTACCAATGGTATTTTTAAATTATGCTTTGTAGTCTGATTTCTTACTGACAACACCATGAAGGCTGCAAATGAAATCTGAGAATTCAACTACTGATTTTGATAGTGACAATGCCAAATGAAAATTCCACAAATCAATACCATAAACAACTAATACTTTGTGAATAATTTCAGATATCACAGGAGACTGTAAGTACATGTGTAAGAATTTTGCTGAATTAATATAAGTTTAAAAGAGTGTTCAAATTTTTCCATAGTTTAGGGCTTCAGGCTGGTGAAGTTTTTCTTTACAATCCACTACTGCAGATATTGATTTATTAATTATATTTTAAATTGGTAACATAATTTTATACTCTGAAAGAGTTTATAAGGATGCTAGGAAGTCAAATCAGGCTGTATCAATGGCATTCATTTTTATTTTTGTATTCACTTTGAAATGTTTGCCTCTAAGTAAAAGGTTGTGAACATGAGCTACTGAGGTTTTCATACAGCTTTTACTGGCCTGCATAACGTGATTCATGGCTTCATGTCCTTAGCATCCAATGATGTCATGAACTCAAGTGACTTTTAATCATTTTTTCCCATCCTTTTAATTCTCATACCAGATTAAACTTGCATGTGCTGTTTTTAAACAATGCATTTATAAATGTTTTACCATAAATGACTGAGATGTGCCATTATTTCGTTACCTGAATATCTTCAATACTCGGTCTCAAAACAACATTTGGAATAGCCAGTTGAATTTCAGTTTTGAACAAAGGAATCCTCTGTGTCTCTACAAACTTGGTCATCTGATACCTAGAGTCAACACCACGCAATCGATGTCTTAAGGACTCTAAAGAAATCTTCATGCCTAAATAAATATAATATTTAAGGTGAGGTTATATTTTTTACCATGACAAGCTTTGGAAAAAACATCTTAGAATGCTATTAAAAAATTAAGCATATCTGAAAAAGACAGACTCACATCTGACTAAAGAGTCAGTATTCTTCTGACAAAGCTGCCCCATCAGATTATAGCAACTACAGGACAGGCATTCTTGGCAGCGCGTTTTCCGTTTCATGTCAAGATGTGTGCAGGTGTATGAATCCTGAAGAGTTAAAGGGAAAATCTTAGGAAAATAACCATATTATCCAACACGTAAGTGAAATATCAAATATCTAGGTTATAAAAGGTTATAAAAAGTTACTTTTCACACTGTAGAGGTCTTCTTACCTCCACAGTTCTTCCAGCATCTGCTTTCAGTCTGTGTTTAAGAATATCTACCAGTTCATACACAGAGCATTCCACTTGCTGACTCTGCCTACAAAAAACAACCTTACAGTCACCCACAGGGAATCAAACGTAAGGAATACTCTTTGCTGTTTTCCAGGCACACACACACACACAGTCTTACTGCACTGTGAAGAATTGTGTGTGCAGGGAAATAATATCCTTACATTTTTCAGTTTGTTCATATTGCTTGGGCATACAAAGAACGTAAAATGCTAAGATACTCAGACCATCAAGAAACCCATTTGTCAGACCCTGTTCTATCTGCTTAAACTGGACTTCATTACAATAATAGAAAAAGAAGTTATTTTCCAGCTATCGTTAATCAAACAGTCTTATCATGATGATATAGTGAGATAATATATGAAACCAGAATTCGTAAAATAAAACAAAAAGAAATAAGTAGAAGGTATTTTATTTCGCACAGTGAACATATTTTGGGGGAAGAGCTCAACAGCAATTTTGCTATGATCTGGAAAATCAGCACAGGCTAAAAAATTTGCAGCAGTGGGAGAATGGGAAGTCTTAGATAAGGTAGCCAGCACTAAGAATCAAGCAATTAACATGGAGATGAGATTTCCACTCACCCAGTTTCATTTTTCTTGCTACTGATTAGAATGCCCTAAGAAGCAAAATATGAAATGCTAAGCACAACAGATGCAGCCTTGTACCTGCTGTATGCAAGATACATGGGAGTTTCTCCCTTCATCCTGAGACTATCATTTTGCTTTAGACTAGTACTCTAATAGAAAATAAAAATTTAAAGTAATCTCTCTATGCATAAAACAGTAATACATAAATAATCCCTCCCAAACATGGCCTACAAATCTATGCTATGAATAAACCTACTGAGATAGCCTGTGAGCAGTGGAGATAGCAAGCTTTTCGGTCTGTTCCAGGAAAGAAAGCAGATCTATAGGTTCATCTTCCGGCAAAATGATCAGAGCAGTGTTCGACATATCCTCCAGAATTCTTTCAATTCTGCATTTCAGGGTATCAGTTGTTTCTTTGACTACATAGTCCAACTTCATCAGGGTACTATAAACATTCTCAACAACTAAGCAAGGAAAAAAAATGAAAACAAATAATGCAAAATACAAAATCTCATCTCCTCCCTTCCATCCCACCCCCTCCAATATTACAATAAAATGAGGATTTAATGGCAGTGAAACAGGTAATTAAGGCCTGGAATCAAAACACTTACTCTATATTGGAGTCTTTAAACCAATAAATAAATAATAATACAATAAATAATGCAACTGCCTTAAAAATATCTCTTCTCTCTTTTTTTGTATTAGAGAATATTGTAATTGAAAGGATCAACAAAATTCAGTGGAAAACAGAAAGGATACAATTGTCAAAAATCCTCCTGGTCCTTCTACATAAATCCACAGAGAAATTCAGTACTTTTAACCTTGTAATTAACTTACAAATTTAATGTCTGCATTCTACTAACCAAGATTACACACTGGTTAAACCACTAGATTTCTTTCATGTGTTTGATTTAACTTGCTTTGGAAAGAGATGAACTGCATCCTTTAACAGATGTGTTTGTTAAACTAGGTAAAAATTACTGTTTCTGAATAAAGTTGATAAATTATTACTCTGTCCCTCATACTTGCATTGCAAAAAGAGAAAGAAATATGTTACCTGATACACTTTGTTTTTGTATTTGTTATTACCAGCAAGTTAGTGATGGAGCTTGTCTTTTTTATTGACTAAAATGGACAAATACTCCAACCGATTCCTTAGCTCTTCTTTTATTTTTTTTAATATATAAATTACATGGTCCATAATCCATTTTTTCACCTTTTTTTTCTGAGTTTTAGTCAAAAAGGCAACCACGGACCCCCATACTTCTCCATATTAGATGGAAATAAGGAACTTAAGACATTAAGGTCATGCTTAATGAGTCCAGCATATAACTGGCAGATCAGAGTCATTCTGTATGCACTGAACCAGTGGCTAATTTGTAAGGGTCCAACATATGTTCTGGGCATGCTAGACATTGCACATCCTCAAAAAGACATGATGCATGCACTTAAGAAAACCATTCCTTTCTAGGGGCAATTCCATTCCAGCGGAAACAAGACGTAGCCCAGATACTCTTGCTGCATAACATCTACCTTGTAAAAAAGGCCAGTTTCCACCAGAGTAAATGCTGATCCAAAGAACCATTAAAACCTGAATTATAGCTATTCAGATGCTTAACATAGCACAGAGTTCCTAAATGAATAAATAAATCAATAATATTGTAAAGACTTTCCTTATGATCTGTTACTAACCTACACGAACCAAACACAAAAATTCATTTTATAGCTATAGAACAAACATGAAAAACCACCTGCCATTGTTTTTATGCTCCAGTCTGGCAAAGATGAAGTAAAGCTAAAAGATGGCCAGCCCTGCCTTGAGCACTGGTTGTAGCCACGTGGCACAGTCACAAACGAACACCTGCACAAACCCATGCTCTACTTTATATTCAGATTTAGGCTGCATCTATTCCTGTTTACCTTGCTGGTTTTCATTTTGAAGAAAAGTGAAAGCCTGTACATCAGTCCACCTCAACTGAAAACTGATTTCCAGGCATGAGCTATTATTTTCTCATGAAACCGGAACATAAAAAAAAGTCTTGCTTATCGTATTATATATGTCCATTTAAATGACACTTTTATAACAGTTAATCAATTTTATGCTGTATTTGATAGGGATAAGGTTCTATCCCTAGTTAGTTCTGTGGAAAAAGATCAATGTGTAATGGGGGATTAAAAACAAGTTTTCTTAGAAAATAATGAGGATTTGGGCTGAAATCTCCAAATACTACATATTTCTTACTAACTTCAACTGTGAATTTAGACATGTCACTTTTAGAATGTTCAGCATGTTCAATTAGGAAGACTTTTCTATAGAAAAGGTAACAGACATTATTAAAGCACCCCATGCCCATTTTCACCTCACATTCTTGTAGCTATCATCATTGAGCTATCATTATCTACCTAAACTGAAGACGTCAGTCCACAAACACAATTTTCACAGAGAAATAAAAAGAGAATGTAGGCATGAGAACAGCTCTTAACTTTTTCATTACATGGTCACTTGGAAAAATATCAAAGAGATATTGATAGGGGAAAAAGAAGTAAAAATGCATGATAATTTTAAAAAGTGCGATACAACAGCTTCAGCTTTGTAAATGAAAATGTGTGCAATTCAAAAATGGAACTGCAACACAAGACATAATAATACGATGCAATGATATAGAAGTTTGCAAGAAAGCGTTGAAGTCAAGGCTCTACAGGCTCTCTCATCAACACAGCCGTATGGGTAGCAGTCAGACATGACAAACCATTTACTCAGTTACACAGCTGTAAATTCACTAATGTAGTGACTTCAATGTACTCTCAGCAACTGAATTTGTAATGTCTGTCTCCGGTAGAGACGTGGAGGTGAACAAAATCAATTCTTTTACAATACTAATTTCTTCCAAAAGTGAGAAGCCAGAAAGCCTCTTTCTTATGTAAAAAAACCAAAAACAAACAAAAAAAAGACAATAAAAAAGAGTTGTATCGGTTTTCAATTTTTTTATCATCAGAGAACTTATTCTCTCACTGCGCTCCTCACCAAGTCACTTCAATACCATAACCAATAATGTTTAGTAGGATTAGGAAATCATGACAAAGTCCAAGAAACTGTCATTCTACAGTGATTTTGCCTCCATTTTATCACAGGAGTAAAAAGGAGTGGGTTGTTTATGTGGGAGGATTTAAGAGTGATAGAGGGGCAACAGCAGGGAAGGGAAGGAAGAATATGCATCATAAAGCAAATGACTGCACAAGGGCTGTTCAAAGATAGCCATTAAACAGTCCTGGTGTGATCATCGCAGGACACCATTTTCACCTTACTCATGTCTGACTTACTTCCATAATCAGGAGGGAGAGAGCAGGCATATTTTTACTTCATATAGATGAAGTGCTCTTCCTAAAGCTGACAAGGAAATATCTGGGTGGTACCACCTAACAGCATCAACAGTTCACCACTGCTGCTTCTTCTACATACATTTATTGATGTTCAAAGAAGTCCATGAGAGCTGCATCAGGCCTGGAGTAAGGGCATCTTCAACTTGTCCTATGAACGGCTTCATTAGTGGTTTCAGCATAATAGGAATCCTACTCAAACACTCTTTGTAATCATTCAATAGATTCTGGAGTCTGCAAGACACGATTATGTTAAGAATGGACTTAATTCCAGTATTTGAAACTTACAGAAGTTTGGACATGCTTTCTGTTAATAAGATTTGCAAGTTCTGATCCAATGTTAAAAATAAGAACTCTTTCCAGCTCTTCCTAGTTCAAACTAAGTCTCTTTCTCCCCATTAACAGCAGAATCAGACTGGGGAAATAAATACTTCGAATAAAGTGACTGTGATCAATTTAGAGAAACTTTCTTTCAAGGAAAGTTAATTACAGTAAAAAAACTCAGAAAATTGAAAACATGGTATTTTCCTTCATCTTGTCTCACAAGACATAGTATGAAATGACACCGCTTATAAGAAAAACAGATCCAAACCACTTAGAACACCAAATCCCAAAGAAATAGAGGCCAAATTCTGATTCAAGACTAACCAACATAGTTCCATGAAAATGGAGCTACACAATGAAGCTGCATAAACAAGAATTAGAAGTGAATGCAACTCAGAAGTCAGATACATAATGAGTTTCCTACCAGAACTGCTGCAAAAATTGCAATAGCTGTGTTCTCTGACAGATTAAAACCATGACTTTAAATGTCACCACTACAAATCATATAGAAGCCATTTGCAATATACCCAAAAGTGTTTTTCCAGTGTTGCTTAAGTAAAAATCTACAGTCTGTAAACATTCCTTCTCTGCTTGAGAAGTCAGTCCGAAGTCTTTTTTAGAGTGGAAAGCAAGTTTGTATTTTTTTTTTATTGCAGACATTTCCTGTACTTTTTTCTTTCTCTTGGATGGCAGATGTTGGGGCTGCTGCTTTTCAGAGGGCTGTAGCTCATAGTTCTTGCCTTGCACATTAGACATTTTAGGTTAGTTTGTCCTAAAACACTTGTATGGATTTCCTGCCTCATAGTTCGTAAGCAAGTTTCAGTAACATCTAGTGCATGCAGGCGACTCAGGAGGGGTTGTGCAGGTGACTCAGCCTTGGATTGCCTATCTATGGCCTTATCTACGTGGAGACGACTCATGGGGAGTTACGTAGGTAGCTCAGCCCTGGGTTGTCCATAGGCCCCAGGCCAGCCAAGACAGTGCTAGACCACACAAAGAACTGAAACGTGAGCTAAGCTTTGAAACTCCTCAACAAATAGTATGCCCTGAGTCTCAATTCAAACCACTATTTGGCTTCCTGAGAAAGTAAGGAAAAAGAGAGCCAGGACGGCTTCAGTGGTGGTTTCAGACGACAACTTTTGTGTATCCAACCAGTATAATCCAATCAGGCATAGTTTCACCACAACCACCTGGAGCCAACAACCATATAAAATCAATTACGTACACCGGGGGATAAAAGTCCTAAGTTTTAGCTTAGAAATGGGGAGTCCCAATGCTCAGCTGTACGGAGACCCTTCCCCCTTGGTCAGAACATCAGTGAAGGTGACTTTTCCAAGCTTTGAGAGCCCTTACCTGGAGGGGTAAGTGAATATTTAGCATTTTGTCAGTTTGTAAACATGGCTGATTAACTAACACACATACAATATTTAGCATGCTTTCTAGTTTGTTATAGTGTATCCTTCCTTTGAGATTGTAATAGTGCATTCTTCCATTGTAACCATAAAATCCTGCTTCAGTGGGCTATTAGATTTCCAATAAATTGTTTGCTTGAGCCTCACAGTCAAACCTGTGAGGTTCAAATAAAGCACTTTCTTAAACCTTGCAGTCTAGTCTTTTTTCGCCACAACATCCCACAGATAATGAATGGAAAATGTGGTGTTATAAGACTGAAAGATTGAAAGCTTTAACAATAGAAAAAGGGAAGAGAGGTTGAATTCAAGTGTTTATGAAACTCCTCAAATTTTGTGTCTTTTTGTCTACTTTTATTTAAAAACTACATAAAGAACACTCCTCACAAAGGATGAATTTTTTAAGACCTACCATCCTCGCTTAGTGAGTCAGAGAATTAATAATCAGCATGCCTTAGAATGATAAGAACTCTTCCAGAAAAGAACTGGACTGTTACAAAAAGCAGAAAGGAATTATTTTAAATTACCAAAAGTTTTTTCAGATATTCATCATGAGAAAGCAAATTACAACTTAGGGGATGTATCATATACAAAAATGTTTGGGTTGTGCCTTAAGTAGTAAATTTCATCTTGCTTTTCCAACAGAAAAAAAGCTTTTGATGTGAACTATAATATTTTGGAGTGTAATTTGTATGTTATAGTGTATAGATGCCTTAGCAGCATTTAGGAGCCCCACTGACAGAGCAGCTGTGGCTATAACAAAACAAAAGCATGTAGGCATTTTCTAGTAATGAGATATTTGTGGAAGAACTACATATTACCAATATTACTATGGAAATGCAGGGGAAGCAATTAAACTTAAATTAAACTCCATCAAAAAGAAAAAAAGATAATAAATCAAGAGCATATGCAATGGACACAAAGCTAGGAATTCCTAGGGACTGCAGATGAGAATCGAATCCAAAAAGTGTTCACTCACTTCGTCTGATGTCTTTTAATCCGTTCTTCATCTGCAAACAAGCCAAGGACAGTATCTGGAACTTCAAAATGCATTTTTTTCAGGTATTTTGTTTCATACAGTACTTCTAGGACCACTGGGTCCAAGTTTACAAGTAATTCCTTCATGTATAGGGCAAAAAAAAAGGAATAGAAATTCAGGCAGTAGTCTGATGGTTAGATGCAGTGTGATATAACTGGAACATACAACAAGATATAGACGTCTAGAGAAGATTTTAAAATAGATAACCATGTTTCTAAATGGATCTTCATCCTCCTCTACAAATATCTGGATTTTCCACAGCATTAATCAACCGATATTTTACACTGATTTCAATTTCCTGTGACTCCTTCACTGTGCCCTAATCACTTGGCTCCTGTGACTTCCTAAATTTAATCCTAGTTTTTCAACGCCATTTTGTGGAAGCTGATTTGCCTTCTCATCTCAGTTTCTCCATCAGTAGTCTAGGGACAAATGTTGTGAAGGTTAATCTCTGTGTACTTTTCAGGGCACTAAATGCTATTAAGATGCTAAATAAATTTGAAAACTAGGTTCTAGTCATGCATTATGGAATCAGTTAAAAAAATGCCACCTTTTAACCATAATTTCCCTGCACTACCACAGACAAAATAATCTGTGAAGTAAGAAAGGTAAGATTTTCTGTCTCAGTAAACAGTTTTGAAAACAAATTAATGAATGATTGCAATATACTCAATATAGTGATGTTGACCACTACAGAAAAGACCATAATCTTATTAAAAAGTCTTTCCTTGACTAAGATTTTGTTTAACATAGAAAATAAAACATGAAGCAATATCTAAAAAGATGTAGATAATTCAATAATAGATGTGTATTTGCTGGGTACTGTCTCTTTTATGTCCTGAAGGAGGCAGTTGCCTTATGAAGAGAAAAGATGAAATCTGTACCATAAACATACAAAGAAAATAAAAAAAACCCCAAACAACCAATTCACGTAGGTCACTTTTTTAACCCTAATATTTTAATGCTGTGCTTGTCTATCCATTATATGATTAAAGTAGTATATGCAATTCTAAGCAATGTAACAGTCATACAAAAAATCAATCATATTTACCTTAGTTTCTGGGTCCCTGACAAATAAGGAAGCAGACAGAGCATTTCTAGCCTGGTTAGCATACCTGCACCAGGCTCTATGATAAATAAGTTCAAATTCCAAAAGAACTGCAGCCATTTCATTGTAGCTTTTAACAATCTTTTTCATTTCCAGTGTCTGCAGTTCAGGGAAAAAAGAAAGCAAACACCATTTAATGAATTCAATGTGTCTAACACAGTAGATCCATTCTCCTCTAGGTTCTTCCTTACCATTGTTAGGAAAGTAAAACAAACCGAAGTCTTTAAGCTGTACTATTTTAGAGACAATATAAGCTACAGAAGCATAGAAATATATGTAGGAATTAAACTATTAATAAGTATTTAACTGCTCTAAACTCTTTTCCTGATTTTTTGTCCCAGTTTTACCCATGAAACAAAGTCTATACTATGACCTATAGAAGGGACTGATGTCCCATAGAAAAAGCTAGAAAAATTATATTCTTTCATGAATTGTCACCGGTGTTTGAGGTTAAACATCTGAGTACTCTTCATTACAGAGCATAGCAGACAGAAATCTCTAAGGTTAGGTACACGACCAACAGTGTTGCTGTCAGGATTAACATGAGTCGAAACCCAGAAAAGACAAAACCACCAGCCTAAGCGATCAGCTTTGTGTCTCAAGGGAAGTGACTGCCCTCAGCTGCAGAATAATGATGCTGCAGAAAGAAACCCAGATCACAGAGCAAACACTGACATCTATCTTGTTGGATGAACTTGAATACAAGTTGCTAGAAAAGCAAACTTAAGAGTATAAAAATAAATCACGTGTCTGTTAATAACATGCTTGAAAGCTTAGCATAAATCCTTCTCCGCTCATTTTCAACCTTCAAAAGTGTGGCTTTCTTTTTAAGGAACGTCATTGGATAGTCAATTTTTCTGTATAACTGCTGAGCCCACATAATCTTCCCTGTTACCTAAAACATAAAAGATATAAGGTTGTATTTCCATTAAGTCAAAACCAGTCAAGACGTAAAGTCTTTTTTTCTGTCCCATTTATTTCATTCTTACTGGTGGCATATTACGTGGTATAGGTGGATCTTCTTTCTGCTTCTGGTAGAGTTTTCGAACAAACTCTAAGTCTTGGCTGTACTGCTGTAGGACAATTGTATACTTCTCATTAAGATCTAGATGATCTTCTCCTATTTGTTCAAGCTTTATCAGAAGTCCCAGCATCTGTTCAGTCTAAAATGGAGGATGGAGCATTTAATGAAAAAGACGTTAATAGTCCAGAAAGTCACCATTTATAAACTTTTTTTAATTCATAAGTTATGTAAGTTTGTAGGTTGTTTTCTAAGAAAGACAGGAAAGTCCATCCAGACAAATAAGTGAATTTTACTTCTGTATTTTGTTCGTTATAGAATATATTTACCATAGTATGAACCAAGAAACTGCTACTACTACAGTATAATGGAATCTTTAATTATTTTTCTGACTCTCAAGTCATCACTCTTTTCTTCTGCAAACAGTTATGGCAGAACAACTACATCTTTACTCACGCTTCATTTACATCTCATATCATGGTCAAGGCCTGAACCAATGAACAGTACTGATATTAAGGTAACAGCATAAATTATTTCATTGCTCCTGCCCATCCAACGTAAATAGCCTGGAAATGCGACAGAAGTATGGCAAACACAAGGAGAAAGGAAGAAAATAAACTTTAGAAAAATTGATAAGGAAAGATGGACCATAAAACTGTCACCAAGTAACAATGAACTTCATCTTCCAGCACTTCTGCAAGTGAGTTTTAGGACACTGGCAATAGGCTTCACGTCCTCCTACATTATTTCAGGCTGCCATCAGCACAGTACAAAACACAGGCAATAATGAAGGAGTTCAGTAGGAGCTGTAGGTACTCAGCCTTCCTGAGCACCAGAACAAGAGGTTTTTATTTGTAAAATTACTTACAGTTACGGTCTTTTCAAACCAGGAATCCACAAATTCTTGTATGGACTCATACAATGCTGCAATCTGGTTCTTAAATTCAAGGTAATCTTTTTCAAACTAGAAAAGATTTGAAAAATAAAAATCATCTATAGAGTTGCTTTCATTCCATACAGAATTCTTTCCCCAATTTTTTTGGTATATTTGTTTTAGCTGTCTGGTAATTGTGTTCAGCACTGAATTAAAGAGAACAGAGACAACATAAAAGGTGTTTACATTCTAAGCAAAGCACACAACAATGACAAAAAAACCCACACACCTGCTATACTACATGATTAAAGTCTCATCTTGATGAACACAAAGGAGCACAGAGAAACAAGAGCAGGCAGAGGAAATCTAGTAACTTAATCAGAGAGAATGGAGTACACTCACCAGCCACTCCCAGCACTGCCACAGGACAGCACTCAGCTCTCTGTCCAGGTATGAAACCCACCGAGATGAGCAAACTGGCAGGCTCTCTAGAACACCTTACAGACTAAGGGAGGTTATTGCCTAGGAGATAAGGGACTTACTACAGTTTACTGGGGAAAAGCATTTTGGGACTGAACAAAACACATTATGGGAGTTAAGGAATCAATTAGTAGGGATCAATTTAGTTTGGGGTGGAATAAGTGTAGGAAAATAGAGGCACAATGGGCTAAAAGGAGTCAGTCACATGTGAGCAGGTTGCTGGTCAGTACAGTTGTCTGGCCATGCCCTGCACCTGATCAGCATGTTTTGTCTTGTCTTCTTACTTATCATGGTTTCTAATTTTCACCAAGTCATGCCCATGCAGTGATAGAATGAGGGGTGAGGGGTTTTAATTTTTTTTTAAAAAACAAAAAGTTTGATTTAGATTAGATATAAGCCAGAAGTTCCTTAGTATGAGAGTGGTGGGACACTGGAACAGGTTTGCCTAGAGAAATTGTGGATGTCCAATCCCTGAAAGCGTTCAAGGCCAGTCTGGATGGGGCTTAGAGCAACCTGATCTAGTGGAAGATGTCCCTAGCCATGGCAGGGGGGTTGGAGCTAGATGATCTTTAAAGGTTCCTTCCAACCCAAGCCATTCTATGATTCTATGGAGACCATGGGTCACCAGGACATGTGCACCTGTGGAGTCAGCAACTGGAGAGACTGGAGTGTATTGAGGTCTTAGCACCAGCAACCAGAGTAGGAACAATGAATCATAGCAACCAGAGACATGGGAGATGTACATGCTGTGTGGCCATGTATGACATGTCATGGCTACAAGACGGTATCAAAGCAGACTAGGCAGCAAATAGGACAGAGGCATGGGAACCAAGTGTTGGAGTAGCCATAGGTCTGGGCTGGACATTGAAGAGACCCTAGTGGTATAAGTGTTGAATCCTAGAGGGATCTGGAGACCTAAGGTACCTACTAGAGAGATGGTAGGGTCTGAAGGTCAGCTACTGGTGAGGTTATAAGTCTGGACTAACTACAAGAAAGAACTGTTTGCATGTGTGTGTCTCTGTGTGTCAGCAACTGGGAGAGCAAGGGGATCCAGGGGTCAAATAGAGACTGATTGCCTAAGACCAGTTACTGGAGGGACCCATGACGCATGTGTCTGTGTATGTGTGTACAGGTCTGGGTATCAGCAAGTGGAGTAGGGCTGCAGGCCTTGAGAGGGTTTGTAAGCCCAGGAACTGGGGAGATCTGAGTATCCAGAGGCCAGCTGTTGGACAGATCGAGTGTGTAAGACCAGCTACTGAAGTGATCCATGTCTATATAATTTTATTAACAGTTTTTCCTCCTGCTCAGCTAGAGAGGTACAGGAAGAGGCCATTAACACTATTTGCAATGGCGTGATTGTTGTGGTTTCAGTTTGTGCAGAGCTGTGTGGCCAGATCTGTGTATAAATGTATTGTTGCATATGTGTGCATGCACTCCTGCTGGGAACAACACAACAGGTTCACTCAGTGAACCTGGGGACAAAGACAGCCTCATCTCTATTGGGTTGCCAAATTCAGCAGCTCCTAACTAGAAATGGAGTATTTATTTGTAATCATTTGGGTATTTATCTGTAATAATTTTTCTTACAAGTTCAAGAGACTGAGGACCTACAAAAAGAGTTCAATGCAAACTTTCTCTTGAAGAAAGCATTCCACAAGTTTGAGAGGAGAGTCCATAATAGATACTGTTCCATACATTTAGGTGTAGAAAAGTCAGGCAATTTTTAAACATCTTCAAATTCCAGTTACCAATAAACATTCCACTTTAGAAAACAACCACATAGCAAGCATTACAGAAACGTAAGCCACCAGGCAGTTAGAAGAAAGACAAAGGTACTCTGGACTTAAATGTTTAAAGGAAAGTTCCTCACAGTTGCAAGCTACAGTCTGGGAAGGCAGGAGAGTAAGTCAACATTTCTAGCACTCCTATTGTGAGGCTCTCAATCCTGCAAAGCAAGCAGGCTATAGTTCAAAACAAGCAGCTCAGTTCCAGCCTGTGCAGAATGTATTAGAACATGAATCTGAAGCACTTGAAAAGGCACTTTGGTTTTTACCATCCTGCTCAGTGCTGAGGGCAATATCATTCACTTCTCCCTCTAAAATGTTCATCTAAGCGCCTTTGCTACCTCTGCTATAATGCCACCTTTACTATTCCACTATGTATTTAATGCATTGACCTGCCTGAAATAGTTTTCAGTATGCAGCTCAAAATACAGGACTCTCAAAACAAACTAGTTTAGGAAAAGTTGTTTGCAGCATTATCTATTGCACAAAACCTAAGTTTTCGAAATAAAACAAAAAAATTTGAAAGGGAAGCCAAATTTACCCATACACTTTCAAAGTGTATTAAAAGATAGGAAAATATTATTACAGAAAAATACTATAGGCACTGTTACAAAATTTAATCTTCTTTGCATAACTCCAGTGAAAAGCATACAATTAAGGGAGTCATTGTCAGACAGGTGCTAAATGTATGTACCTCTTTTTTCCTGTGATCCAGAACATCATACTGCTTGGATTTGGTGTTTGTAGCAATGCTCTGGTAATGAGTACTGATCTCTTCAATACCTTCTATTTTTATACGTTGGAGCTTTAAAAGACGTTCCATAACATTGCTCATATCTGAAATCTTCTCCAAACGTTTACAGAATGTATCAAATTTTCCAAATATGTAGTTTTCACTAACAATAAAAAAGCAATAGTGGGATTCTTATGCAAATCTCTTTGTAACAGATTAGTTTCTATTTAATCGGCACATATTCTACCCGAACTGCTACCAAGTTTCCCATGAACAAAACTATGCTGTAATACTTACATACCAAGTAAAAAACATTTTGAAGTAATGGATATAAATCAGAAAATGCTTAATCCTGATATATGTCAATTAAAAGCCTTTACCACATTTCACAGGAGTTAATAAGACATTTGCAGGAGATGAAAATGTGAATGTACAATCCTAAGAAATGCCCCATGCTTTAAGTGTCAATACAGGTAAAACTGCCCTTGGCAATGTGATAGACAACCCAGCCCACAGCTGACTGAATTCCCCTCGAGTCTTTTCACTTACATACATGACTCAAATTTGTTGGGATTTCAGACCATAAACACATCTATTAAATTAACACATGCATAAATTCCCCTGAAGTCCCTTTGGAAATCTGCTAAATTAACAAGTGACTGACAAAAATCTGTCACTAGTTTATTCCTAAATTTAAAAATAAATCTCTGCAAGGTCATGTTCTGATTATAATAAAACACTACATTTTAATTGAGTATTAGCTTTTCTGCTAGCCAGCAGATACAATGAAGTCTCATTTATAAACTCCATGAATTAATATGATTCAATATTAGAGTAAATTATTTACCTGAAATCAAATTGCCTGTCACTTGGATTCTCCTTTAGCTCCTCCTTAATTCTCTGAAATGATGTTTGATACTGTTCTTTGAGGGAAATGCATTGTTGTATCCTCTTTAGCAATTCCTGCCTGAGGAAGAAAGCATAGAAGACAGAAAATCATCCTAAGGAGGTCTTCAAAGGAGTAAAAATAAAATTAGAACATTTCAGACAGATACGCAACTTTGCAAAATAAGAACATAAAGTTATACATTACCTGAAAAACATTAAAAGTATCAGGATGACATTAAAAGTTTTAGTTTAAAATTTGCTGTCTTCACTGGATATTTTTAGTTTAGTTTTTACTGTCATCAAACCAAACCTTTCACAGCACAGTCCAGAAAGGACTTACTGCAGGTAAATCCTGATTACTAAATACCTGCAGTTTGGCCATTTCTCATCTTCCATAAACTGGATATCACTAATGGGTTTTCTTTTGTTTGTTTCGGTTTTTTTTGTAAGCAGACAAGATTGTTCTTGACGCTTCTTTATGAAGAACCTTAGCTACCAGTTCTAATTGTTTAAGTGTGTTTTGGTCTTAAAAAAAAGCCATGGGGACAAAATGTTGAGTGTTGTATATTGATATACATTATATGCTTTCCAACAATAGGGGTTTTTTTCCACTGCTCATAGTAAATTTGTTTTTTAATTCTACACAAAATGAGTAGTCACAAGGTTGCTTAAAATTAACATGGGAATCAGTGCCTGGTAGGAGGGTGAGAGACTACTTAAATTTATCATTTAATAACCTTGATGACTAATCTATAATTTTACTTCTAGTGTTAACAAAAGAAGATGAAATTATTAAAATTCCATCACCTGTCCAGATCCCAGATTTTTGAAACACCTTCACATAGATACATCTTGCATGTGTTAATCATTTGATTAGTGATTTTAAGAAGAAGAGAAGTCATGCGCTCTGATGTGTTGTAGTATGGTGATGTACAGTAGATCATACAGACGGTATTCATTAAACTAGGTACATGATCCATCACTGTTGCCTACAACAGGAAAAAATGGAAAGTCAACAATTCAAATTTCAAAAAAATTAACATAATGGAAAATGTGACAGCTCTGAGAATATGTTTGTCAGTGGACAAACATCTTTTTGATTGTAACACCTTGTTCTTGTAGACACCTCGTTATGAACAGGACCATCCGATTCATTTGCAGGGACCTAACGTACTATATTCAAGAGAAAAAAAGGGGAATGGGTAATAAGTGAATAGGTCTTCTTCAAGAGTGGGATTTTCCAGAGTAAAAACAAGCTGTACTCTTTTTGGCCATGGGCTCCAATATGTGAAATTGCTGTAGTCTGTTTTGCAAAGGAATATGCTACCTGAGGAAAAGAAGTCAAACACTGCTACAAAAGAGTTGGCCTGTTGTAAGAAGAACAAGAAGAAAGTCGGCCTTTGCTCATTTTGCCTAGATCTGTACAGAAGAGACATCCAGCAGGGGGGAGGCTAGGCAATAATAAACTCTCTTACTGAGGATACTGAACTCTAGATAGAGTTTTCTGTGCCACAGAAAGATTCCACAGAAATGCATGAAAGCCAGATACATTGAGAATGCCAGAACAAGAGATTCAACAGTGGATTCAGAGTTCAAGCTTTGAAAACAGTATTTGGAAAATTTGTAAGCAGCAGCTGGATTATGTGTAAATCTTCTGAACCATATAAGCCTAGACAGTTTTGCCTGGTGGCTGAATCTTCAAAATTCATGCTCTCACTTAAAAAATGAAATTTGAAACACTCATGGTTATGAAAGTAAGTTTTATCATTTTAACCACGATGACAGTAAATACATTCTACCTGCAAGAGAAACAGCTTTAACTTGTTCTCTAATTGGGAAACTGCCCAATTTCAGCTCAGCTGAAGGCTTAAAATCATTTTATACTATTTGCATTAAAACAATCATGAGTAATTGCTAACTGAAGCATGGAGACAGGAAGAGGTACTATATGTAAGGTCCAACCTCACAAAGACAGTTCAGCTTGGAATCGGGTTTGGAAAAACAGTATTTTGCTTATTTTTCTCATGCCCTTCAGTTACCTTCTAGACTGACAACTGCCTCCTACACAAAAAGTAGTATTATTTCTGGCTTATTCCAAATCTGTAAATTCAATTCACTAGTGCCAAAGGAGTTAAGCTGTCATCTAATCATTAAGTACAGAAGTCAAATACTTAAAGAAGAAACATCTTTCCTTCAGCAGCAAAAGCCTTGCCTTTCTTTTCATGATTTCACATTAAGTGCCTTTAGAGTACTACTTACAGGAGAAGCTTTGGCAAGTGGACCAAAAAATTTATCCAAGGTATATAAATATCTCACATTGTCTTTAGCTTCATTGGCAGCAATTGTTATATTACCATCCTGAAGGGAGAAAAAAAAAGAAATAGAATTGATACTGTTAAAATTTGCTGAACAGATTCTTGCTTTTTTTACAGTGCATGCTACTACTATGATTCCATCTTGCAAACATTTTTTCGCAGAAGTTCTCTTAAATAAGACAAGGGATAATGTGTTCAAATTGAAAGAGGGTAGACTGAGATTAGTTGTTGGGAAGAAGTTCTTCACTGTGAGGGTGGTGAGACACTGGAACAGGTTGCCCAGAGACGACGTGGATGTCACATCCCTGGAAGTGTTCAAGATCAGGTTGGATGGGGCTTTGAGCAACCTGATCTAGTGGAAGGTGTCCTTGTCCATGGCAAGAGGGTTGAAATTAAATGATCTTTAAGGTCTCTTCCACACAAACCATTCTATGACTTTATAATTTTGTCTTTACATGAGAAGTAACTGCTTTTACATGCAAAAATTGGTAAGATCTACAAGACAATCAGCAACATTTTGCATGTGATTTAGAGGAACTCCTTACTTAGATCCCTAAAGTTTTTCCTTCCTGATGAAAGTACAATAGCGTAGTTCTGATAATCCGACTTATATACTAAAATGGTTTTAGCATGGTACCCAGTCTTCAGAACTTAGACAAGATCCCTGAAATGTACCAGGGTGCTTCCCACAATGTTTTAATAAACATCTGTTAGGAAAAGTGAGTTCACAACTAATGCCTGCATATCCTTCTGTATATGTGACAGGTGGAACTATGCAGTACTTAGGAGGTAATTCTATGTGAAGAAGTCTAGTTCATCATCCTTGGTTTCTACAGTCTCTGTGCAGAAACCCTCATCCAAATTCCAGTTGTCATAAAAGTCTGCAAATACGTTAAGTACAAAATCGAAAACTCAGGAAGGTGACACTGTTTTCCTGGTCTGTTTTCAAAACAGCAGAATACTTTCTTGAATGCTCAAATATCTACATTCTGGTGGTTTGGGGGCGGTCTGGTTGTATATGGTCTACAGTTTATTTACTGGCTTGCCTACAACTTTAAATGGTAAGTTTACTTTACAGATATCCACATATCTGAAGTAGCAGTTATGCTGCAAAAAAACCCAGCTGTCACTAATCCTAAAGGCAATGAGATGAACTTTCAGACATCTCTACAGTTGGCCTGCACATGGCGTAGCTGGAGAAAGACAGAAAAATGTTGTGTTGCTGCACTGCTTTCCTTTTGCACAACCATTGCACCCACTATAGTAATGAAAGGCACATTACAGAAGCATTGACTTCTTTTAAAGTTATCTATTTAACTTCAGAATTGTTGGTATTGTATGTTTCAACAAACAGATAATAAACCACAGTATAAAATCAGCAAAAACAGGCAGAGTTATTTTTAGCATTGTGTTCAGTTCTGTGCATATTACAAATACAGTATCGTACTCATTTAAAACTCTTATTAAAACATAGTAATTACCAGCTCTTTCCACTGCTTTAATGTCTTTGATCTTGCTGCCTGAAGAATACTTATAATTTTCTTTACTCTTGAACTCTTGACCTCATCTAAAAGGCTTTGAAGAAAAAAACCCCACATTTAATACTGTCTTTGGAATGAAAATTTACATTTATTTTTAAAAAGTTTATTTTTTTTAGACTCTGAGAAAAACAATGCAGGGATTTAACCTGTTAAATGATGACATTCTTGTCTTCCAGTGTTCTAGCTCTGCAGATGGACCAAGGTCATCAGCTTCTCTTCTTATTTGTTCGCTCTCCACTAAAACTTGTCTGATCTGTTTGATCCAAATAATGACCACTTTTTCAAGTTTCTCAATGACCTCTGTGTTACTGCCTTCAAAATCGTAGAATGAGACAGTTACTTAAGTACCAAAAAATAGTTTTTTAACTACAGAAGTGAAACGTCCTTGTTGAATATAAGCTGAGTATATTCTAAATAAGCTGAGTATATTCAAATCACCGACCAACAACAGGAAAAGATTGTCTGTAACAAGATGCACACACATATTACTTTTATCCACCTACTCTGTTACTATTGCATAGCTTTACAATGGAAACAGTTAAAACTACAATGAGTTCATAAAAGAAAAAAATACAGCAGTGCGAGTTTGAGAACCATGTTTCAGCGGTCCAAGTAATGCATTATATTTTATATACATGTGTATTTTATGTATATGTATATTTTTTATATATGTATATCTTTCTACCTGTATTTCATAAGTAAAGGCTTACTTCACATTTTTCTCCTTTTGTCACTGCAGCCTATTCCACATTGAAAGCATCACATAAGGGACACCACAATTAACGGTCACAAAAAACTATAATTTATAAGTCAGTACATCTTTCAGATTGCCCTAGCAACTTAAAATGTCCAGTTCACTTGGTGCATTATATTTAGGATTTGTGGAGCTTGTACTATTAAATGAATACTAAAGAACTTGTCCAGCTACATAATGTTATTGCCTCATCTTAAGAGTCACTGGTTCCTCTGTGGAAGCTGTTCTGCCATAGGCTTATGTAGGGCTGAGAGGGATTGCCAAAGTATTGACTGTTTTGGCAGTATTTGACTCTGAAAATCCGTGTGGTGATAAGCAATGGTGGAAAGCTACTGTTCAAAGAGGTATAATTACTTTTTTTCTTACATATACTCATATATATAATTGTTTTATAAATACACCTTGTTTTGACTCACAGCCCCCAGTTTTTGCAGTATCAAAGAAAGTGAAGAAAACACACACTAGTAGATGGCAGCTACTTGGCCAGCAAACTAGAAGGAACACTGGCCACTGCATACATGGTATGTCAAGGAACTCCCTAACCTTTTAAGATCTATGAATTAAAGGATGGGGAAATGATTTATGATTTTATGATTACACAGTCAGAAACATGGCAAGAGCAAGTAGAAAAATATGTATGAATCAGAGAAGATGAATTAATTCATCAAAACAATTTTTTACTAATGACATAACATTTGTTTCATAAACATCATCATTGTTTACTTTGTCTTAGGAATTACTCACCTGCAGTTATGTAGTCAGATGGGTTCTGTAAGTTGCTGACATAAGTATCAACATCCACTTCTGTGAGCTGAATTTTATCTTCTATATTCTGTCTTGATAATGACAAAGTACCCACAAATTTATCCACTGAATATAAAAAGTCTTGTATCTGGCTGTTCTTCAAGCCTTCTTTCACAGCTCCCCAGTTCTGATTATTTTATGATTTATGAAAAAAAAAAAAGAAAATAAAAAGTTAAAACCAGGCTCACACTTTCTTTTGGTTTTTTTTGAATACAAAAGGTATCTTACTTTTCATTAGAGAAGCATTTCTTATTCATGGCAGTATATAAAGATTTATCAGTATACCCTTTAAAATACACTCATTTCTACTATAACATAAGTACTTTAAAAAGTGCATTGATTTAATTATTCTGTTAGACAAGAACAGAAAACAACAGACTCTCAAGAATAAAATTGTCTCCCTGTTTTCACTGTCTTTACATTGAATTGTGAGGTTTTTTTCACTTTGATTTGGCGCTCTCTGAACAGAGAAAACAGATTCTAATCTTCCTGCTTCTGATTGAGTGAAAATGGTAGCGTATGGTAACAGCATACGATACCGTCATTCTTGATAGGCACCGAGCTTCATTATATTTCCTATCTCTGAAGATGTACTTCTGAAGGTAACAGAACCACCTGTGATGCTTTCTGAGTGCCACAGAACAAGCATGAAGAAGCTGGATACTCTGGCTGTGAAGCAGTGCTTGCTGTCCATGCTCTGGAACAAAATCATGGACCGATCGATTGTGCTGCCAGAAGAACTTGACAATTCTTTTAACCCAGGCTTAATCTAGTTTTAATTAAGTCATCACTGTTTTACCTTAGTATGGCTGCTATGCTATGTTCTTCTTTGTCATGAGCATTATAGCTGGTGTTACTGCTTTAAAATAAAAAATAACTATATGAATTTCAGACACTTACATCCAAATTGCATTACTTCCACAAAGGCCTATATTAGACTTGTATTTTATTGTATCCTCTGTTTTATGTTCAACTGATGCACAAAGAGGGCTGCAGCAGCCACTTGCCTTAATTCCACATGTTCCTGAGAAAAAAAAGACTAGCTATTTCTTTACCTGTTGGGATTTAAGTGCTGGTATCATAACTTGGGACAAGAAAATTTCCAGGCCCTGAAGGACACTACCATTAGCACAATCAAACATGCCAAAATTCAGCTCCTTCAGGAAGAAACAAAAATTAGTCGAGTGCATGTAAACTTCTGCAACATACTATCCGAGTGAAATTCAGACATGTGGCAGACATATGTATAGTCCATAACTATATACGTTCCATGAGGATATTGCCCCCTAGCTATTAAATTTGGATCTGACATAGACTAAAATTCAACTGGAAATTCCAAGATTTGCCTTTATGTTTGAGTCACCAGAAGGGTCAGCCCCATATTGTAGCAACACTCCAGCCAGCAACTGATTAAAATTAATAACTTATCATCAGTGCCTTAACTAATCTTAAGACAACTATGTGTCTATATTTCTCTTTTAGAGAAACAGCTTCCATTTATCATAAATGCCTAAAAAAGGACAACTAACGTCTTAAGCAAGAAATGCCTCTCTCAGTTGCACCGTTCTCTCCAGTTCACTGTTAGTGAACTTATGCCTAGGAAGCATTTCTTTACTGAGAGGGTGGTCAAGCACTAGAACAGGCTTCCTAGAGAGGTCGACATTGCCCCAAGCCTGTCAGTGTTTAAGAGGCATCTGGGCAATACCTTTAACAACATGGAATTTTACTGCAGAAAACAAAGGTTAAAGTGAGGAATTGCATCTTTTCCCCAAAAAATTCCAGAGTGTTTTAGGAACAGCAACTACAAATGAATATTTGTAGACCCTGTGACATTCTTGGTTATCTTGATTATTAATTTCACTAACATTTTTCTTGATAGTTCCCCACTCGCATGCAGAAGAAGAGCATTTAAACCATTTAGTTGTTATGCACATGTGGGATACCACGTCCTAACAACATTAGAGTATTATAATCCCACTGGTGCAAAATAGGGCAGAAAGCTCTTTCTCAAGAAGCGGAGGAATTATAGACAACAATCAAGGCATCATTCTGCTTGAAGAACTGCTTATGAGGAAGACCAGGTTTCTTTGCATGTCTGAACATGTTCCCTGGGAGGCAACGTCCACAAGGTGGTTAACAAGGAAACGTTCCTGAACAACTTCTGCAAAAGGGTGTGCTGACAAAATAGCAGCAGGAAAGGACAGAAGGGTAATGAAGAAATGGATGGACATCTATTTTTTTCCTTCAGATGCTTTTAACAATGCCAGTTTCTTCCTTATGACAGCATTTGCATTTGTTGCAGGGAGGGAAAGACAGAGAAGATTAAATCTTTTGATACTTCTGAATCTCTAGGACAATGTCAACATAGATACCCAACTGAAGCAGAGCAAAAGGACTGACAGGGCACAAGAAGAAGAAGCCTAGAAATTACTTTTGCATCCATGGATGAGGTGTTTGTAAAATTATTGCTCTAAATCAAGTAACTGACAGAAAGTGAAATACTAATTTCCATGGCTGTAGCTGAAGAACAAACTTATTACAGGTTTGACCTGTTCAAAAGGAAAACATCTACCTATTAGTGGTGAATAAGGAGAAAATCTATGCAGTGTAAAAACAAGTACATCAATATTTTTGAGAGTATTATTTCAGACTTTTTTTTTTTACATGTCTACTCTTAGATGGTAGTATTTCAATGCTCTTCTATTGCAAATATTTCCCAAGAATATTAATATCTCTGCAAATCAGAAAAGGCTGTTACAGTACTTTTCTTATGCAAAACTAATGCTATAAGGGACAGGAAGATCTTACTTTAGATAGTTTCAAATACGATCTTTGTTTTAAAAGTTTAAAAGATACAGTTATTTAAGAGTAGCATTTCCATAATTTAGGCTCAGTACTTAAAAGAAAATCTCCTGATCTAGGTCTTTATTCCCTACTGCTATTAAAATTTATATTTTGATGACTGATGAATAATGAATTTTCATTAATTAAAATCTTGTTTTTAGTAATATTGCAGTGGCTAATAACCAAATCATTATAACATTACTTTATCATAAATATTTATTCAGATTGAAAAAAATCCCTTTTCTAGACACAGTATCAGACATTTTTACGAAAGCACTCCCCGCTTCTTTTTCTGATGCCTGTTGCATGAATAAAGGTCTAAGAAAACGTTAAGTCCACTGCAAACACTGCATGATTTTGATCTGACCTGGGAAACATTTGATGCATTTATAACTTTATCTGATGCCCTTAGGAAAAATGCACAAGTTCCAGTAAAGTCCTGTAAAAAGGAAAAAACACACAGAGTTAAAAAGTACATATGTGTACAGTAAGTTTACTTAACTTAAAAATGTGCTAAAAAGAAATTGCAAAAATATTAGTCAAAAAGGTAGTGAATTGTTTGTAGGATATTTGAAAACATGTCGTGCTCAAATCAAACGCTGCTTTTTCACAACCTGACATAAGAATGTCAAAAAAGCCCTTCTGGGTAGACCAGTCCGGTATCTCATCTTTACTAACAAAATGCAGTTCCAGGAGAGCTTGTGAGCTAGGCTGCTTCCTGGGCTCCACTCCTCCTGTATTCCCTGATCACCTGCAACCATTGTACAAGAGCTGTGAGATGACATATTCCTGTCTAGTCATTTTAGTATCCATTTATGAACTTATCCATGAGATTGTCCAGTCGCTTTCTGAATCTGCCAACATAAATACACCGAAAAAAACCTAAAGATATCCTCTGCTTTCAAACATGTAAAGTAGTTTTCATAGATATTTAGACCAGAATGTATTATCTTAGAATGACATTTATTCCATTTTCTAAAATGGGAACTTAAAGATTGCTAAAACTTCTGATCCAAATACTTTTTAACATATATTTTCATCTTTTCAATGGACTGAAGTAATGTAAAAGTTTCAAATCAGTACTACAATAATGCTTATTTTTAATCTATTACATTTAATGATAATTCAATTATAACAAATTTGAAAAGCCATTCCAATTGGTCCAACTGGCAGAGGAATTAACCTCACTTCTCCTCTGAAAGCAAGGAAGAGATCTTCAGCTATGCCTTTTCTAACATAACAATGTTAAGATAAGATCATTTGGGCAAAATAAAAAAAGACATCATCATGCCTTATTCAAAGAAAATTGTATATGGTACACTTGATTCCTTCCAAAAGAGATGAAAAGAAAGAAAATTAATCAGAAATCTTAACTACTCTGAATACATTGCTGAATGATGCTTAAACATTATGTTGTGTTTTTTCAATATTTTATTTTTCATATTTCATTTAATGAATTTTTCAACCATACCTCAGTAGAACCCATGGTAATAAATAACTTCTTCTGAAGAAAACTGTTCGTTGACCCATCTGACCTCAATGATGCATTTGATTTTTGCTAGCAATTAAATTATAAAGAGAAGGTTAATAAAGTAAAAAATATTATCATACAAATACCTCAACCTATTTGAATACATGAATTATAACTAAACTCATTCTGAAACAATTAGTAATTCCCAGATAGAAATTGTGAGGTTGGCTTTATCTGAAGAATAAGCTTTGTATGGGTCTCACAATCCTCAGTAAACAGTTTTATAGCACTGTTCTTTCAGAAAAAAAAAACCCAAAACAAAGAACAAGGGGGAAAAATATCAGAAAATAAAATGAAATTAAATTTGAAGTGTTTCCTATAGCAACTTCCTACATGGAAACAAACTGATGCCTCATAGAAAAGAGTCACGTGCCTGGTTTGCAAAGTCACAATGTAGTTGCAAGCAGGACTTAGAAGCAACGCTGTCATCTAGGTGCTGCCAACAACGCAAAGAAATTTCATTCTCTGTCCATGTCTAACTATACATCATTCTGAAAAAATCACTCTGAGAAGCCTTCTTGGTGAGAACATGCCACCTGGGTGAAGCCAATAGTCTGCCCTGGCCAGTATTTTGTCTCCAAGCATGGCCAAAACTGGGTAAGAACAGAGCAAGCATGTATGACATCGCTCCTGAATAATCTATAATTCTCCAATATGTTTGAAATCAAACTGTTGACAGAACAATCAGTTTAATGAGACCTCCTGACCCATCAGAATAGGGTGGAAGATGCTAGGGGTAGCATTCTTAATTTCCATCAGAGACATTTATTTTTATATTATGCTGCTTTTGCAACAAAATGTTCATAAATTCATAATGATTAACAAGATCAAAATAAAACAAAACTAAATGCAGAAATTAAAGATTTCACTTAACCAAATCTGGACATTTATTTCTGGCTTGTCAGTTAAGGAAAACAATTTAAAGAGTTTTAGTTTCATCTTAAGTCAGAGAACACCACATTGTGCACGCACAGTCCCAGTGAAAGGAATAAACGATTAAACAGTTTTGACAGATGAGCTGATTCTGTGCTTTGCAAAGTCTCTGAGCAGTTCCACTAACACTCCCAAGTTATCTAGGTTATAATGAATCTGTAATTCATTCTTGCACTTAACTGACTATCAAGCATAATTACTTGTTTTTCCTCCTCAACAAACCTAAAATACCACCGCATGGTGACTTAGCTCACCCTAACATGGCTCCTCAATGGCATAACCTGAAAAAACTGAGCAAGAATTTCAGCAGTTCAGGAAGCCCAAAACAGACACGTCCAGCAATTTCAAGGTCGCTTGGCACCTACTGATATCACACACACACTGAAAGCTGAACAAATTATTTTGCTTTTTACAAAGACTCTTCTCCTCAAAAACTGAAAGGGGGAGAAATACATCTTGTGGACCACAACTACCTTATTTGTAGTTATAGTTTTTGAAGGTTAAGATTATTTTCCACAGAATGGGACAGATCAGAACATGCATAGCAAAAAAAATCCACCTGTTTCAAGGGCTTCTGAATTTTGCAACACTCAGGTGTTGGTTTTTTTTCCAAATGTAACTACACTTTTGCAGAAGTAATAACAGAAACATACCTGTAATACCTCTTGGTAAAAGAAAAGCAACTTTTTAAGTCCGCTAGAGGCAAAGAATTGTTCTATAAGCTGAAACTAAAAAAAAACAAAAAACATTTACAATTGTAATTAACTGTGAAGTAGTTTCAAAAGACTGGACATTTTGGAAATACATTTAATAATAATAATAATTTAATTAATATTTACCTTGTCATCAGAAATAATGGCCTCCTCCACTTGCTGCTCACTTAAGCCTATCCCATCTGCTAATCTTGATATCAAATACTTGTGTCTTTCATCTATCTGAGCTCTTCTCTCCTCTTCGGTGACCTTGGATTGCTTGGCTAATTCTTTCCTAGTTTCACTGGAAAGTACTATGTTTTTCTTACCAGTTGTCTAGAAAATAAAAGTTTGTTACACAGAGATTCTTTTTTGCTTACTTAAGGACTGTATTTTATACTGTTGAACTTAAAGATGGCTTCCTAAACTACTTCGAGCAGGAACATAAAAAATTGTATCTAAGGAATGCAGAGGGAAAAGATCAGTAATAATTAACTTGTTAGGCCAAAATTATTTCTGAGTATAAAGCTATTACAACAGAAACTTCAGATCAGGACTTCAGAATCAGATGTGGATCCAGACTACGATTACAAATTTAGCACTATAAAGGCTCTAATTCAAACCTCAACTTTGTGAATCCAGCTCACAAACTTCTCTATGTCCATATTCCAGATCTGGGACCAGATCTATCTCTATACTGCCAGCATTTTATTATATAGCATCAAGTTATTACCTCAAAGGAAATAAATAAAATAAAGGAGCTATAAAATCAGCCACCACTGGAACGTACATACAATTGATGTTTAATATGCAGGTCATATGAAGGTAGTAGCAGTATCATAAAGAAATTTATGTAGACGAAGTATTTTTTTAAAATATTCATATCAGTTTAAACAAGACTGAAAATAGATACACTGGATAACATTTTAAGTCAACAGATAATCTTCAGAAGCTATACAAAAAACCTAAAGATTTGGGTTAAAAAGTCACCACACTGAGCATTTCCTTCTACACACAGCTCTCACTGAGTTGAGTATCTAGAGTGTGAGTGTGTCTAGAGTGTCTCTGTACCTCATGGTTTTTATTGGAGAGAAACAAAGATAAATTGCATCATCTTCTCAGTACTCTGAACTAGGAATTGCAATTGATCAATCCTGATTTACTCTTGGATAAAAAAAATAAAACAAAAGCTGGACGTTGGTCCACCTTTGCCTCCTACTATTTAGTCTTACTCCAGAGTTGGAGTGGATGTTTTACACCACTCTTGTCCCTAGCTACATATCACTGAGACCAGGAGACATCAAGAATGCCTGAATACCTGTAGCAGCTGGTCAGTAACATTCTGACGTCTCTAAAAGCTGTATCTGAAACTATTCACCATTCCTTCATCTCCCACGTAGGTCCCAACTCATCTACATCAGTCTTTTATCATCTCTGGCTTTCATGCCAACAGCCGGATCAATTGCTTTACATACATCTTCCTTGACACAACACAACCTTATTCAAGTATTCTTAACCAATATTAATTTTCATATTGGCAAAGAATGGGAATTAACCAGTGAATGAACAAAAAAAACAAAACCACCAACCCCCGCCCCCAAACCAAAAAAACCCCACCAAAGTCCCAGCAACACACATTGTGACCATAGAACGTAAATGGCCTACTACTGTTCACCCCTTTGAGTGGATCGCTGTTCTTTTTCCTTGCAGTTAACAGAGACTGAAGGAATTCAGCACCCTCCAGTATTAGGCCAAGCTTTTGTCAATGAAGACCTCAAGAATAATCTGTACAGAAGAAAATTTAACAGATGAAAGGCAGCTGAGTTAGCACCTATTTTAGCATGAAAACACTTGCCGGAAGAACAGCAGTCAAAGGTGATCCTGTGACAGCAGATACTAGCTCAGTGCTCCTTGCCTTCAGGTCCCCTCCGCGTCTACGGTGCTTACTTTCTGTGTCTAGTTAAAAGAAGTGACAAGCTCTAATTATTCAGGTATATGCACAACAATGCATTTAAAAACCTGCAGTGTTGTGTCTTAATTTCTGCTGGCTAACCTCTTCTCAGGCTGGGAAAAATGAGACATGAAAGTAACATTAGAAAACTGCCTCAGCAGAAAAAGATGTCTTAGAACAGCTTTTATCTCAAGTTCAATTGCAAACAATCCCTACTGATAGCAGTAGAGGTCAGAAAAAGCAATTTAAGGTGCTGGCTTGAAAAAAATCACTTCTGGGGAAAACAGAGGCTCTGAAATACTGTCGCTTTCACACTTGCTATTGTCACTCGGTTATTCCTCTTGTGTTACTTCTTTATCTAAATTCTCGTTGTCAGTCTCATGCATTTCTGACCAATTTGCTAGTTGCAGAGGCTTGCAAGACAACTTGAGCACACAGACTATCTGAAGAATAAAGATTGCTAAAATTAGCAATAAAACCAGGACATGTATCATTAGAGTGTATAACTATCTTCTGATGATTGTTTAAGCCTCCTTAAGAGCTTCTGAAGCCCTTTAGGCTATTTAATAAAAAAATTATTGCATGTCTTTGTTTTTCTTAGAAATTAGAATCTGAATCTTTTTAAGTCATTTAAGTAACAAATAAGAGTATTTTTGTTTTCCTGATGCTAAGTGGAATAACTTATCTCCAGCCAGCTACCCTTTCTCTTAATTTTAATTACAAAGCATTCCTAAGTACTGCTTTATCTCTCCTTAACAGAAATACTGTTTTACTTAGCTTGAAAAAAAATAATCATTTGAAAGCACTGAAAAACGTTATTTGTAATTGCTACAGCTTGCTTTCAGTTCAAGAAAAAGCAACCATTTTATTTCTCAGAAGATGATATTTAGGTTCCATCCTTGGCAGCAAGTAGGATTCTCAATGGAGTATGCAGTTGTACTAATGAGTAGCTCACTAAACTTTCAGGAACCACTGTTTAATCTATTCTAAATAAATGATGAGATTGTGACTAAAATTAATATTCTAATAGCACTGATTTCCTTATAAATTTTCTTACAGATTTGGTCTCTTTTCCCTTGATTATAATGTATTATTCACAGAATTATGAAACGGTTGATATTAGAAGGAACCTCTTGAGGTCATCTGGTCCAACTTCCCCTGTTCAAGCAGCGCCACCAAGAGCCAGTTTCCCAGGACCATGTCCAGATGGTTTTGAGTATCTCCAAGCATGGAGACCACAACCCCTTTTGGCAACCTGTGCCAGTGCTTGGTCACCCTTACATTGAAAAAGTGTTCAGACGGAACCTCCTGTGTTTCAGTTTGTGCCCTTTGCTTCTCGTCTTGTCACTGGGCACCACTGAAAACAACCTGGCTCCCTCTTCTTTGCACCCTCCTCTCAGGTAGTTCTACACACTGATGAGACCCCTGCCGCCCAATCCTTCTGTTCTCCAGCCTGAACAGTACACTGCTACCTACTGGCCTCCAACTGGACTTCGTGCCACTAGTCACTACCCTCTGGGCTTGTCTGTTCAGTTTTCAATCTACCTCACTCTCTGCTCAGCCAGTCCATACTTCATTAGCTTCCCTATAAAGATCTTACAGGATTGAAGGGGAAATTCATATCATAACTCCTCAGCAGTCGTAATTTCTGACCCAGGAACGGTCTGGCACGGAGAGCAGGAAGGCCCAGCTGCAGAATGGGGTAAGCTGGAATGCCAGAGACAGAACAACTCCCTGTAAGGGAGTGTAGTTTCTCTTGGTGATGAGATTAGAAACAGCCACAGCATTGTCTTGTAGCCATCCTGGAATGTAAGGCTCGAAGTCTACCTTTGGGCAGCAGAGCTGAAGGATGGACCCAAGGCTGAGCTGAGGGGCTCCATGCTGATGCCAAGTGTATATAAGGATTTGTGTCATGAAGTATCTTTGCAAACTTCTTACCGAACTGGTTATGGCAGTGAGACTGTCCAATGCATTGTTCATTATTTATTTTTTACATTTCAGCACAAATGTTTTAATTTGCCTCAAGGAGCACAATTAAAAATCCCCAGCAAGAGAATATCAAAAGCCTTACTGAAGAAAAAGGAGACCATATCTACTGCACTCTCCCCATCTACCAAGGCAATTATTTCATTGTGATGAGGTTGGTCAAGCATTTCCTTCCTTGGTGAATCCATGCTGACTACTCTCAATCACCTTCTTGTATTTCATGTGACTGGAAATGGTACCCGGGATTAGCTGCTCCATCACCTTCCCAGGCATTGAGATAAGTCTGACTAGCCTGTAGTTCCCTGGGTCTTCCTTCTCAGAGAAAGAAGTGACATTAGCTTTCCTCCAGGCCTCAGGCACCTCTGCCAGTTGCCATGAACATTCAAAGATCACTGACCATGGCCTCACAATGACATCTGCCAGTTCCATCTGTGCTTGTGGGTGCATCCCATCAGGGCCTGTGGACTTACGTGTATGCCCACTTTGTTTCAGATCCTCCTGATAGGCAGAGAATCAGGTTAGAGAGCACTGAAGCAAAGTGGGCATACATAAATCCACAGGCCCTGATGGGATGCACCCACAAGCACGAAGGAAGCTGGCTGATGTCATCTCAAGCTCACGTTCAATAATCTTTGAACAAATTATTCAAGCTATTATCACGGTTAATATATTCCAGAAATGAGATACCATACTATATGCCTAACTATAGAGTATACTGCTCATTTTAATTCCAGAAAAATGGTTCTAATCATGTTACTACAATTCTACTGTAGGAAATCTGCTATGGGATCAGAGTTGCCCTGTGCATGACTCTGTAAACACCAAGATATATATAAAAAACATATATGCATTTGTTTATTTGTACGTACATGTTTATTTATAAAGGAGAAAATTGCACATTGCAGTCTCTACACTGGCACATTCAGAATAGCATGTACCTACCCAGTTTGTATAAGTGCTTTATAAACTTAAACACTCTACTTAGTAATTGGTTTCTCCTTTTGTTCCTGGATTTTTTTTCATACAAATCCAGTATGAAGTACTTATTATTTTCTCCCTTACCTTTTCTTATAGCAATGAGAGGTGGAGAGAGATCAATGTTGGGTTTGGAAGAAATCTGTGTTGCTCTCGGTCGTTCTGATTCCTGCTGTGCAGTGTGGCCAGGAGAAGAACTAGGCTCGACTCTTCCCCCCAACTCAGCCTCATCTCTCACAGTCTCCTCCATCTTCACAACCACACAAAAATCAAACTAAATCAACAATACAGAAAATGACTGGACAATGCAACAACCAACCAAATTTTCAGTATTTTCTGTTAGAGCACCAACATCACAGACTAGGAAGGAAAAGAAAAAAAAAATCTCTACTTTTGGTTGCCAATTTAAACTTAGGAGATCTAAGCAGTTTACAAAATTATAAAAGCTCCTCTGAAGTTGCCCATTACCAAAATTTTACTTCTAATTGCATAACTGTCATTTCTCTCTAATCAGACCACTGCAGGTGAGAACTCACGTATTGAGGGACAGGTTCAGTGCCTTCTCATAGGACAGCTGCAGGTCCCACTGTGAAGTGCTGGGCACGGAGGGTCGGCAGAGGCACTTGCTTCATCTCAAGAGTGTTTTGAAGCCTGCAGTCTGTCTGGGCACTTGGAGTTGCTGGTAGCTGCTATGGCAACCGCTACACAAACTCAGCTAACAAGCCAGTCCCCAGGAGGCACCTCTTCTGTCCCCATTTCCCACTGTATCCACCAACCCAGTGCTAATTTCATAACTCCTTGTCTTTGAAAACGCACCATAGTTTCCCCTTACATACAAATTAAATCCTAAGGAAGCTGCATCCCTGAGCCTCAGCATTTCCGACCTGCAGAGCCAGGGGAGATGGTAGTGAGCTACATGTCAGCGGCCCCACTGCTCTCCACAACGCAGCCTTTCTCAGCACGGCAGCAACCTGGGTGCTGAGACAAGGGGCTGAACGAGGACTTTCCCTTTCCCTCTGCCGGGCAAAGCTACTTCCACACCGATCTGAAAGGTACTGTATGATTGGCAGCTTACCCAAAGCAGCCTTATTCTGTGTGCTTCTCTTTTCCAGGTGATACCAAACAACAAGCTTGCACTGCAGTAGGTTACCATTCAAATCTAAAGGTTTAATATCTCCAAGGACTTCTGCATTTTATAACATATCTCAGTGACCTTGAATCAGGCCCCAGAAGTACTGACAATGCCCTCAACACTGAGAGACTTTAAAAACCACTACATCTAGGGAGGAACTGCATGGTGACAGGTGATGCCAGCTGAACTTCCTACAAAAGCAACAAAAATACCGTCACTGGCAGTGATGGTATTTTTCAACCTTTCAGACAAGGTGTCAGGACTTTACTTCCTAGCAGCACCTAGCTCCCACTGCTCTGCTTTCACCGAGGTCTGAGGATATGTTCTTGCAGACATGCATTGTACTGGAGGTAGGTGTATGAAGCGGCTCGAAGGAGCACTAGTACTCCTATTGTCTCTTCCACCCACCCTTGGCACAGGATACGTTATCCAGAGCAGCTCTTCACCCCAACAACCAGGGCAGCTCCACAGTGGCAACTTGCAGGCAGAAAGGGAAGCACTGCTGGTAAGGAAAAGGAAAAGAAGAAAGGAGTGTGTTTTTCCTCTCCCAACTGCTAGGACAGAAAGGCTGTTCAAAAAGGACCCAGATCTAGAGAAGGGAAGCAGGAAGAAGCCCCAGAAGTAGTGGGCAGAGTAGCAGTAGTGAAAAACAGGACATGAAAGTGGCACTCCAGAAAGCTCTTTTAGCCTTGAAGAAAAGTGAAAAATCTCTGTGGCTTGTCAAGAAAAGTCTTTTCAGAGGCTGTGAGTAGGGAGTTTTGTCAGTTTTCAGACAATGCTAAAAAAAAAGACTTCTGTTGCTTTGAGAAAATTTTCTTTCCCCCCAATAATAGCATTAGACATTGCAAGTGAACTCTTGTGCATGATGTGCATATCCTACCCTGGAATTTGGTGGCTGAATGTTGACAAATTTCTCTTCAAAATGTTAAATGATTTCAAACCCTCCTGAGGCTGATGACTAAGGAGGCTTCAGCTCTTATCAGAAGCCCTTAGCTACTATGAAGACTGGCTGAGAGAGTTTGGGTTATTCAGCCTGGAGAAGTCTCCAGGCAGACCTTACAGCAGCCTTCCAGTACCGAAGGGGACCTACAGGAAAGCTGGAGGTACTTTTTACAAGGGTTTGTAGTAACAGGACAAGGGGTAATAGCTTTAAACTTAAAGAGGATAGATTTAGATTAGATATTAGTAAGATCTTCATCATGAGGCAGGTGACTCACTGGAACAGGCTGCCANGGCCAGCGGCGGGGCGTCGTTCTGCGCCTGCGCGCCCGGTCGTTCGCCGCGGAGAGAGTCCGGCGCATGCGCAGCGGGTCTGTCAGCACCTTTCCGCGGGGAGGGCGGCAGCCGGTAAGTGGTGGCAGTGGCGTGTTTTGCCCCCGCCGCTGGCCCCGTACCACCCACCCGATCGGGGTTCGCCGCCCTGCCGGCTTCTGCCGCCTCTGGCCGGACTGTCGCTGTCCGTAGCCACCCGACTCTGGCAACGGGAAGCGGAGGGGGGCCGGGCTGGGCTGGGCTGAGCTGGGCAGGGCCGGGACGGGACGGACCGATCCGGAACGGACCGATCCGGTCCGGGGAGCTCCTCATGATGATGAGACCGAGTGGGGTGTTGAGGACTCCGCCGCGGTCTGTGGCCAGGGGCCTGTGCCGAGGTCGAAGGAACTCGGTGATGGCGGGGCTGCAGCCTCGCCTGCGTGCCCAGGGGCAGCTCTCCGGCCTTTGCCCGGCAAGGACGGGCACCTGCGTCCGTGTAAACAATTCGAGTTGAGCCACCCCTGTCAGGGAGCGCGGCCGGGAGGAGCCGGGCTGCCGGGCGGCGCTGGGGCTGTTGGCCGGCGGCTGCCGCAGCTTCCTCCGAGCTTTGCTTTGAGGTGTCGCTGCGCAGCTCCAGCCCAGAAGCTCGTTTCTGCAGGGGGCAAGGGGGCTCTCTCTGTGAGCCTGTCACCCCTGAGGGCTCACTTCCTGGCTCCCGGCCGGAGCGTGAGTCCCGGAGATGAGGTGTGCTTGCAGCTGAAGCCTTTCTAAGACTGCTAGGGACTTTCTTCTGTTTGCTTCTTCCAGTACTTTGCTCTGAAAATATGGGTTTAGCTCGTAGCCTCTGTAAAGTCGGCGTGGTTTCTTAAAGTTTGGTCTTCCTTTTGAATGGGTGGTAGTTGTGCAATAACCTGCTTACCTCAGCAAGTTAGTATGTAATCAGTTAGGACGTTGTAGTCCGGATGCTAATTTTGTTCATGAGGTCTCCTTAATGTGCCTCGGTGGTGGCTGTGTGGGTTAAAGCTATCGTAACTCTACTGAATGTATTCAGAGTTGTTACTAAAGACAGTAATTCAGCATAAAGCTGTCTACTGCAGATACCACTTCTGTAGTTAATTCATATTTTAAAATAACATCTTAAAAAAATTGTAGATACCAGCGTTGATAGCTTGGAAATGGATTGGGATAAACAAAGCCAGAGTGTATTCATTCGAAAATGTGAGTGGTAGGAACAGATCCTTCATCTTGAGATGCAGGGTAGGAAATCAGGCATTATTTGAGCTAAACAGGCCAGAAGTTGGGAAGCGATGGATATGGTTGCACAGCTGAGGACGTAAAGTGGGACATGAGTTTACACTGTAGAAATAATTCTGGAATAAATGCCTAGTTACACATATAATTCTTTAAGGTACTAGAAATACAGGTCTTAAGTTACCAGGTAAACCAACTTAAGACACAGACTTAGGGTGTTTCGTACTAGCTCTTGGCCAAACCGTGCCTGGAATCTTTTTGAACCCTGGTTAATTCTCCTAATGCTGTACTGAGTCTATCCAAGATGGAGTTAACATTCTTCATAGCTGCCTGTATGGTGCTGTGCTTTTATTTGTGGCCAGNTTCCAGTACCGAAGGGGACCTACAGGAAAGCTGGAGGTACTTTTTACAAGGGTTTGTAGTAACAGGACAAGGGGTAATAGCTTTAAACTTAAAGAGGATAGATTTAGATTAGATATTAGTAAGATCTTCATCATGAGGCAGGTGACTCACTGGAACAGGCTGCCAAAAAAGTCGTGGCTGCCCCTTCTCGAAAGTGTTCAAAACCAGGTTGGATGGGGCTTTGAACAACCCACTATCGTGAGACGTGTCCCTGCCCAGGGCACGGGAGTTGGAACTAGATGATCTTTAAGTTCCGTTCCAACCCTAAGCACCCTATGACTCTACGACAAGATGAGGAGGCACCACCAGCA
>VWZK01014988.1:2408-173558 GCA_013396935.1 Baryphthengus martii | reverse complement strand
TATCTATGTTTCTGGCTAATCTTCCTGTTCAGCAGCTATTTGGTAGTAGGTTGTGTGAAATTACAGCTTAATTGAAATACCCCCATTTGTTGGCTACATAGAGGCCCCCTGGTGACTTAAATGCTCCTTTACCCCAGTGAATGTTCTTAATTATGTTCTGGAAGATGTTGTTCAAGTCACAAGTCGTTTGCTCAAGGTTTGGGCCCAGCAGGTAAACATTTCCAAATTAATTTGGATTGCTAAACTTAGATCTCTTGAATCCTGGTAACTTGTGCTTTCCACTGAATTCAGTGGGAGAAGAGATTATTTATTGCATTTGGAAATTAGGTTGATTGCTGGTTAAATGACAGGATAGGCTTTTAATAGTCTTTCAGTCTGGGATATGTTGTATATGATTTGGGTAGAGAGAGGTGTCCAGAAAGCCTGACTTGCATATTTAGAAAGAACATTGGGCACATGCTAATGAGAAGCTGCCTATAAATTACTCTGAGCAACATCTGATCGTAAACAACTAAACATGAAGGTGATTTGTTCTCTATCTTACCAGTCGTACATAAAATGAAACAATAAAGCTGACTTAGGAATCTCTGTTATTGTTTTGTGCATGCAGGTATCTACTACAGCAAATGCTCTACAGATTGTAGATGCTGAAGGTATTTGTAGATGAATGGATTTTCTTTTATCCTTTTATATAAGAGCATAAATTTGTTTTTATGGACTTTCACTTAATGTAAATGTATTTTTTTTTTTCCTTTCCTTGAAAGCCATAGTATCCTTCTGATTTGTTTGCTGTCAATATCAGCAGCAGCTTTGTCCTTGTGCCTTTACTAATGAATGACAGCCATTAGAAACCCAGAGTCAGCAAAATTTATACAGGACTATAAGCACCAAGAAGAGCAGCACTCCCAGGGCAGCGCTAGAGATGGACTGGAGCTTTATAACAACAGACTGTTGTATCTTGACCAAAACCAGGCGCTGGCAAATAAGAGGAACGTGTCCTTCTGCCACCTATATCCAATTGTCAATCAATCAACGCTAACAAACCAACTAAAAAAACCTCTGAACTGATTTAAATGTCCTTTAGCCTAGTTTAAATCCAGGAATTTTTAGGGAGAAGAATATGCCCATGTCCTGCTGACCAATAAAGCAGCATGATGTTGGGAGTTTGGCCAGGTAACTAGTTATAGGACAAGATATATATAGAGATATATATATATTTTACTGAGAGAGTGGTGAGGCCTTGGAACAGGCTGCCCAGGGAGGTGACGGGATCACCATCCCTGGAGGAGTTCAAAAAAACTTTCAGGACGTGGTTTTAGGGGTCATGAGACAATGTTTAGTAGACAGTTGGACTCGATCTTGAAGGTCATTTCCAACCTTTCTGATTCTGTGACATGAGCACAGCCTCAGATTCGGAGGCAAACAAGCATCAATTACAATGATACCTGAATTTCCAGAATCTTAATTTCAACAGAGTCTGTTGGCAGGAGCATAGCTTGTATTAAAAGTGGTCATGGTGGTTTATGTACGTGCAGTATTCTTTTTTTTTTTTAATTCACTCTCACTGTTGATAACCTTCCCACCCCTGGGGAAACATGTTTGCTGTTTTAATCTGAGCTAATATTGGTGAATATCAATAATTTTTAGTGTTCTACTTTGGTTGCCATCTGTGACTTGGTTAGTATAGAACTTCTGACTTCATAAATCATAAAAAACCATTGAGCTTGCAGAAAAACTGTCAACAACAGAATTTAATTTTATAAATAACTGTAATGCTGTACTTGTTAAGATTTCGTCAGGAAAATATCACTTCAACACACATCCACATCCACCTACAGTAAAAAAATTATATTTTGGGTTTTTTAGCTAGGTGAAGCAAAAAATTACTGTTAAATGTCATGCAGGTTGTTCTGGCAGAGTTTATGAAGTAAAATCTATTTGTAAGTGAATTTACAATAAAAATCCGGGTTTTCATCAGTAAATATTACTCAAAATCCTGTACGTGTAGAGGAGGGACTGGAGCCATCAGACCTTGGGGAAGTGTGGAAGAAATACAGCCCCTGACTGACACCTCCTGCAAGCAAGGGAGATGCCTGAGGCATCTGACAGGAAAGCTGTGTGTAGATGGACTTCTTAGTCACCAGGAGGTGGGTGGCACCGAAAATGGGTTTGTGAGACTGGTGATGTGTGGTGAGATCAGACAGGTTGTGTGGGTATTTGACAGCTGGGTGTTCGTGGAAACTGAGGGGCTCTTATTGAAAGGACACATAAATAATGGAGAATTGGGCTGCTTTGGATAGAAAAGCAAATGAGTGCTTAGGAAAAAAAGAGTACTGAGTGCTTGAGGAGTGTGTGGTACAGCTGGATTTGGAAGAACATGAGACTACTAAGTCACCTCAAGCTGATGGTGGTGCTTTCGTGTCCCTGTGGGCTTTACTAGTAAGCAGTAGGCAGCTGGAGGGGAGGTCCACAACTGCCCTTTCTGCAATGGTGACTGTGGCTTGAAATTCTTGATGAGCACTTGTCGTGCTCAGCAAGACTTGAGCTATGGGGTCAGAACTGGTCTAGGGTGAGGAGTGGTGAAGAACTTCTCCTCTGAGAAATGAGCAGTTCACCATGTTTCTCCAGGTAAGTGTTCCACAAAGAGGTCCCGCTTGAGTATGAGCAAGCACATACATGGTTAAAATGAAAAATACTTCAGTAGAGTTGGCAAGAAAGAGAAAAGCTGCAGACAGTGTGGATGTAGTGGTTGAAACGGTTTTATGAAAGTGGAAACTGATTGATCTTTGTAATAGAGACTTCAGCCTCTTCATTTTTAACATCTGGGATCCTCTCTTTATGTTCCCTTTCTACTGAAAACGGAGAGGTAATGTGCCTCAGTCAGGCCCTTCTGCCCTGACGTCCTCCCAGGTCAATATTTCATGACATGGATTTCTTCCTGCTTTCCCAGCTGCTGCTGAAGTCTGTTTTATAAATCGTTCCCAAACTTTTTCCTTGCATCAGAAGTTCTACTTGCTTCTGAAGAGCCAGCCATGATGTAGCTGTCTCCCTGTGTGCCAGATGACTTCCTCAGTGTGTTTTTTTTTTTTTTTTCTCCAAAGAATTCCTCCTCTCTTCCTCCACTTGCTGGGGATATGGAGATGTGCCTCCACATTTCCTAAGTGACCTAGATCAAAAGGGACAGAGTTGACAAGAGTTATGGAAGCTTTCACTTCAGCCCGTTCATCCTACTTGCCTGCTGATGTCCACATGCTTTCCTTTTTTGCCGGTCTTTTTAGGCATTTCAATGGGACAATGTTTCCTGTCGTACTCATACATTGATATCAAAGGGTTTGTTGGAATTCAAGGAGCAGCAATAGCTGCCATGTATCAGCAGTAATTAGCATTCTTTTAATCCTTGATCCATAACAATACAACATCAAAGACTCTGAAGATAAAGGAGCAGTAGCATCTAGTGATGGTACAGAGGCTGTTTTCACCAGGTCATATATCTACATTTCACCACAGAGTGTCTCCAGGGATGGGGCTTCCACCACCTCCTTGAACATCCTGTTCCTGTGTCTCACCACCCTCAGAGTAAAGAATTTCTTCCTAATGTCTCATCTAAATCTCCCCTGCTCTAGTTTAAAACCATTGCCCCTTGTCCTGTCCCCACAGGCCCTTGTGAACAGTCCCTCCCCAGCTTTTCTGTATCCCCTTCAGATTCTAGAGGCTGCTATAAGGTCTTCCCGGAGCCTTCTCTTATCCAGGCTGAACAACTCTAATTCTCTCAGCCTGTTGTTGTAGGAGAGGTGCTCCAGCCCTCTGATCATTTTTGTGGGCCTCCTTTGAACCCACTCCATCAGGTCAGTCCTTCCTGTGTTGAGGGCTCCAGAGCTAGACACAGTACTCTTGATCTACTGGGCTCACTTCTCTTGATGCAGCCCAGGATGCAATTGGCCTTCTGGGCTGCAGGTATGCTCTGTTGGCTCATATCCAGCTTCTCATCCACCAGTACCCCCAAGTCCTTTTTTGCAGGGCTGCTCTCTATCACATTGTCTCCCAGCCTGTATTAATACTGAGGATTATCCTGACCCAGGTGCAGGACCTTCTACTTGGTCTTGTTGAACCTCGTGAGGATCGCCTGGGCCCACCTCTCCAGCTTATCCAAGTCTCTGGATGACATCTCATCCCTCTGGTATATCAACAGCACTGTTCAGCTTGGTGTCATCTGCAAACTTGCTGGGAGTGCCCTCGATCCCACTGTCTACATCATTGATGAAGATATTAAACAGCATTACATGTTTTACTACTGTATCTAATAATTTTAACCTATTTATTCATCTACAGCTGCTCCACTGCATACTTGGAGAAGACAGCAGGCCGTTCAAACCAGCTTATAGGACAGATGTGGGCTCAGAAAAGATCTATTTCTTAAAAAACCAAAGCAAACACCCCTGCAAAAGACCAAACAACAACAAAAACCACTGGGTAGCCGTATCTGAATAGCTGCAGATACCGAGATCTACACTGAGTATCTATATGGTACTCTCCCCAAGAGAAAAACTGCTATATTATGAGAACTTCCCCATCCTGGTTTGGGGGACCTTACTGAGCACACAGTCCTGCAAAGCCTGCGAAAAGCAGCCAGTCATTAACTAGATCAGTAGCTTGAACTGCTATTGAACTCAGCAGCCTTAGTTTCTTTGGGTAGATATATTGATGAGCCAACACTAATTCCTCAACTAATTCCTCAGGCTGTTTATGCTTCACGTTGTCAAAGACCACACTAACGCTTTTTTCCACCCCCTTCAGATGGCTGTGAGAAGACTAAATAAACTGCATTATTTTTTTTCTTTCAAAGTTAGCATTACACTGACAAACATGTATTCACCTGATTTCAGCTGCTGACCTGGTGTTTCAGCCACCTCCAGCTGTACCTGCTGATCACTTGAGCTAGTTTCCCTTACCCAGCCTTTATCTTTGTTCACTTGGCATCAAAAATTGGTAGAAACAGCACTCTCAGCTGGAGCTGTTTAGCTTAAAAACACTCTTGAGATTCACTGCAACAAGATCGTTAGGAACGTGACTTGGTAACAACACGTAGGGCCTTTTTTTTGAACCACCACAGAGAGCAACTGATCATTTAGTAAATGTACTGAAAAGTCTGAGAATGAAAGAGGACTCCTTTGGAGAGATGTACTTACCCAAAAGTAAGTTTGTTCTCTTAATGTGCTGGGAATTCTTATGGTGCTGTCATTAAGGGATGAACTTTCTTTTACACACAGAAATACAAGAAATAGTGTTTTTAAATGTGTATATATCTATACAGTGAGCAGAGACTTCTCAATCCACTGAAAATAAATTTGGTTGTTTTTTTTTCCTTTGTTGCAGAGGCTCATGATGAGTTATGACTAATTTTAAACTTTTGGTAAAGTAAAGGAAAAAAAAAATCTCCATTCATTCCCAATTGAGGAGTATTACCCCATGCAGAGACTTGCTTCAGGACCTTGTATCAGACCACAGTGCATGTCTGCAGCCCTCGCGGTCTCCCTGTGTCTAGCAACAGGTGTCTATTTGGGCGACTCCTCCACGTAGGCTGCTCTAACTGCTGCTGGTGATCCTTCTGTGTCAGCCACTTCTCATTTCCCTGGCATGACCTGACTCTGCAGTTCAATCTCCCGTCTTCTTTGACTTCGCATTATCTCTAAATGTCAGCTGAGCAGGGACTTGCCTTGTAAACGATCTTTCTCATCTGATCCACAGGATACCGGTGACTACCTTGCACGTGGACCTTTTCCAATTTTTTTAATCCACTTCCTTAGCGGTCGTTGCTTGGGTTGTTACATCTGGCGTGAAGTAGCTGCCCTGAGGCTAAGAATTAGAGCAGCTATCTCGAAGAAAACCCCAGTTTCTGTGTCTAATTCTGCGTACAGCGCAGTCCGTGGGTTTGCGTTGCTCACCAGTGCCTTGGGAAGCTCCCTTGCTAATTGTTTGCAAACTGACTTTTCACAGCCCATCTCTTATGTCGTACGTCTGGGCACAGAACTCTGGCTGGGATGCCCTTGCCAAGGCTGGCACAGCTGGCTTCGCTTCACTTGAGCTGTCTCTTAAGACAACTGGCACGAGGAAGGCGGCACGAAAGCGTTTGTGGCGCATACAAATAGGCGTGCAGAAGCGCTCCTCCTGGCTGCCTTCTGGCTTGCCGTCCTTTTCGATGTTTCAGGAAGCTGCTCTTTCCTGCCTCCTCCCCTGCTTGGAAGGGCTGTAAAGCTTGCACAGCTTTCTCTAAGACCCGCCGAGAAACCACAGGCGAGAGGTTTTGGTATGGCTATTGAAAATTCTGATAGATGCAATGCAGCTTATTCTTCAGCATTTTCATGTCTGGAAAGTGTAACTCAAAACTGAAGTACAGAGATGCTTGGTTTGATGAACAGGATCAGTAAATTTAGTCTCAAGTGGATATGCTTTTGCCACTTGAATCTGCTGGCAGCACTTTTTATTTTGAAAGAACGGAATTTCTGAACACAAAAAATTACAATTTCAGAAGATGTAGGTAGGATGACTATTTGTTACCTACTGTAATAGATAAATACTGTCTTGTTATACAGCTTTAATGCTAAGATACAGGTCCACTGGTGGTGGGTTTTTTTTTTTGGCTGGGTAGGCATGGTTTTACTTGGCAAATGCAGCTGACTTGCTGTTTTAGTTCACCCAGAAGTGACACAGTAGGTTATACTGGTCATTACAGCCAGTGTGATATGGAAAAGATGAAGAATATCAGAAAACAAAGGGAGCAAGAGAGGAGGGGAGTGATATTTCTAAAAGGCTGCTTTTTACTCAAAGATGTGATCTGTCTGTGCTTTGTATTGCAAAGGTAAAGAGGCAAAGGGCCAAGTCAGCTTGGGCTCATGTTGGTGTAATTCTCTGGCAGAATAACTATTTTCCCATTATATCTAGACATCCCAACCAAGTTGTATCCTTGTTATGTGCCTAATATAATACTAGATTTAGCGGTAGGTGAAATAAGCCAGGAAAGGAGAGGACCGCAATCCGGGTATTGGTGGTAACTGCATCATTAGGATCAATCCCAATTGCCCAGCCATTAGGACAGAGTTCTTGTCGGGCAGTTGAGATACACAAAGCAGTTTTGTAACGAGAGAAACAGCATCTTTTACGCTCCTAAAAACAAACTAGCCAAAGATGGAGCATAGTCTGGGAAAACTGTACCATATGCTTGTGGGTTGTACTCAACCCTACTGCAGAAAACATGAAAGCCAGATGGGTTTGTGCACCTGGGTAAAGACAGAGTGGGTGTTTGGTGAGCAGGCTGATGGAGGTAATAAAATCATTGTGATGTTCTGCCAGGTGCTGTCCTAATGAGGCTCAGGGCCAAGCCAGAATGAGCTTCCTGGCCCCATATCCCCACGTTTAACTGGCTTCTGCTGCTTAAGGACCCAGCTTGTCTGCACAGCCTGCCAGCATCTCCTCACTGCCGCAGTCGGCAGAGAGGCCGGTGGATGGAGGCTTCCCACGGGGCTGGAGCCAGCGCTGTCTGCCATCGCCTTGGCGAGGGGTGCGCCCTGGGCTGGAAAGGCAGGGAGGGCACCTGCTCCCAGCCCTGGCGAAGGCAGGCGCTGGCTCTGAGAGAGGCTTTCTCTTCTGGCATGGTCAAATGCTATTTAGTCTACGCTTCCCAGAAGCTGAAGTATGACCCAGCTCTTGTGAAAGAATTGAGCTTTGAAAAGCTGTGTCCTGCCTGCAGTCATTGTAGGGTCTCATGGGTTCAGAATGAGTTGGTAGTGTACTTGGCCTTAGCCTTGGCTTTGTTTCTGTTTGTGAGAGATGCTGTCTATATTTCATAATATGCAGAGAAAAAAACCAACACAAATGTGAGCGTGGTTTCAACACTGCACATTTTGGTGAAATTGCTCCTCTCCTAAGCTCAGAAGCTAGCTCTACTTAGGGGCATTAGCACTGAGGGAAGGGTGGGCAGCAGGAATTAGAGGCACAAACCAAACTCCTGTAATTTAGAAGCTTTCTCTTGATACAGTTTGAAACATCTTCACAAAGGGGACTTGGCTCATATGTTGAGCAAACCCCATTGTTGTCCGTAGCCACTAATTTGCAATTTGTTTAAATAGTCTCTTTAAACTCTTAGATTTTTAGTGTGTGCAGAGGATGGTGACTTGAATTTGTCACAAGATACAGGAGCACAGGACGGTGGTCTGAAGAGTGTGCTTGCCTTACAGATGGGCAGGTGCTATTCAGGTGGCTTTTTTTACTCATCTCACAAGTCCTGATTATAGTTTTATTCATTAAAACAGCACACTTAAACACATTTCTTAGTATTGCATTGCCTGGAGCTGTTAGATGCTCTTACAGAGTAATTGGGTAGTTAAGACACTGTTAAAGCATGTGTAGAATTTGAAAGGTTTCTTTTACTTGTAAGGCTTTAGACACACTGCTGAAAGAGGGGGAAAGAAAACCCCAAGCAACCAACCCCAAACCAACTAAAACCAAAGGAAATTCCAAGAAGGAACATAAACCGACATTTAAGTAATAGTGAGGGTATGGCTTGATCTCAAAAGTTCAAGGAAATTCAGAATTAAGGCTGAAAATCCATGTTGACAATCAGCCTTGGTTTTTAACTTCCTCCTTTATTTTTACAGTAATGAGAATGGAGGCTGGAGGTGTCAGCCCTTTAGCGCAGAATCTGATTCTAAGTCAGACACTTAATATTGAAGAAGCAAAAACCAGCAAATTCTTGTAAATCAGTTTTTCTTTTGATAGCACTGTGTACCCTCTCTGTAGAGAGAAGAAAATCTTAAAGCAAGCTGTTCTTCTAGGTACCAATATCTCCAGCGTGGCATGCTAAGATGCAGGCATGAATGTTGTCTCTCAACATCCCTAAGGAGCACAACATAAGGATCTCTGGAGATAGAGGAGTGGTGTTGAAAGCAGAAAGGTTGCAGTATTCTGCAAACTGCAAGTGATCAAAAAAAATCTCCAGATTAAACTTCTTCAGAAATCGATGAGAGTCTTAGTGAGTGCGTACATATGTGTATATATTCTCTCTCTGATCAGTATATTATATAACATCAGTGTAAATATAATCAATGTATATACTTCTGTCAGTGTTTATTTCCTGACCTCTGAACCGCTAGAGTTTACTTGCTGAGATGTTTTGAACTTTTCTTGGAGTTTAAATATTATAATGCAATCAGTTAGAATTTAAAAAAAATAAAAAACCCTCTGTAATAAGACTTTAATTGCAACAAAATCCTAAAAGTTAAAAATAGTAGTTACAAATTATTGATGCTGAGTTCCCTTCCACTTGGAAAAGTCACTTAAAACTTCTCTCTGATTTTCATTTTATTGATGTGGAACTAAATATTTACAGGAACTTAGGTGAGAGGTAGAGATGAGAGAACTAACTTCTGGGGATTTGTTTTTTTCGTGTTTTGTGTGTGTGGTTGGTTGGTGGTGTGTGTTTGTTGGTTTTTTTGTGAGTCTAAAGAGAACTTGCTGTTCTGTCTTCCTGCTTGGCTGAGCAGTGATTCCTGCAGATATGATGAGACCTCCTCCTACTGTTTCATTTTATTTTAGACACTGAGTGTGCTCGGTTCTCTACACGGGGGATGAAAATCTTAAACCCTTTCAATACGAAGTCCTTGAAATCATAGAAAACAGCGAGTGCACATTGATCACTCATCTCATCCCAAATGACCACGATCGAACTCTTTTCTCAAGGAGAGACAGCTTTTCCTGCCGGGCTCTAGTGCTTCCCACTTGAGCTGTGAAGTAAGATGCTCTGATGGGAATATCTTTAAAGTAAGTTCCTCTCAAATCCTCATCAGCTGGAGTCAAGGTTATTGGCATCCACCGCTTTTGAGATGGAAAATAAATCTCGTGATCTAGAACTCAAAAGAAAATGTTCCTTGGATTTCCCTTGAGAGCACTAATCCCTGTTTTTAATTGGAGGCAAAACTTTAACAAGAGGATTTTATTAGGCCTCATGATCCATGAAGTTAAAAGAGCAATTTGCACAGCAGCAGCTTTGTATTCCAGTGGTAGTGAAAGAAATGCTTGAAATGGGCATAAAAGTCGAACAAAGATGCATTTCAAGGACGTTAAATGTTTTCTAGGAAAATGCTACTTGACAACACACTGTGGTGTTTCTGTTGGGTTTGTTGGTTTGTTTCTTTCTTTTTTTTTTCTGTTTTTAATGTACATATGGTAAAGAAAGAATAGGCTGTATTAAAATAATGAGGTCTACTAGATGCATCAGTGCGAGGGGTATTGCCTATTGCTGCCGTCTTCACACTTTTATTTAAAGCTGTAGAGCTTTTGTATCCTGAGCATACCTGGGGAAAATGCCATACAGTTCACAGTCATTTCAGGATGTTTGGAGTTTAAATTTGCTCTATGCTCCAGCATTTTTTTTATTTTTATTTTTTTGCCAAACAATGTTAATACATTGCATTGGGAGAGAAATGTCAGAAACATCACCCTTTCCATTGAGGCTGATGTCCTGCATGATGCTATAAACCCACTGATACCCAGCAGGATGCAGGCAGGCTGTGCAGTGACCACAGATGTGCTCTGATATCTTTTTTTTTTTCTTCCTGTATAGAAGACAGAAGCCTTTTGAGGAATTTTGTGGGCAAAGAAGTTCCGTTGCTGGAAAATGAAGGATAGTTGTGCCAAGGACAAACCCAAGTAGCTTTGTCATCTTACAGCATGGAGCTTTTTATTTGCAGAGGAAAATACTGTAATTGTGGTTTAGTGTGGATCTGCAGGTTGGAAGGGTTGACTTGAACTTCTTGGAGTCCGTGCTGTCAATAAGTACCCTGCTAAGGCTGCCTTTATTTTTTTCCCGATTCCTCTTTTAAATGCAGTTGTAGTGAATTCTCAACTTTGGAGCTTGATATTTTTCTGCCAGACTTGTTGCATGGGTGATGAACTTTGAGCTGGGAAATTCTCAATGAAGAGTGTTGCTGGAACACACAAACTTGAGCTATTTTTACCTTGTTTTTCTCCTGCCTCTGACAAAAAAAAAAATAAATAAAAAAAAATGGATGAAAGGCTTTTCTTAACAGTATCTCTAATGAGTTGTTTGGATTCTATGTCTCACTCTGCACCTTGCAATACAGAGTAAGCAGTCAGGACTGATTTTACCCTAATAGGAAATATCGGTGTTTCCAAGGGAAAGAAGAATCTTGAATTTACTTAAATTCCTTAGCAACTCTAAGTAATTCAAGACATAGCACATCCCATGTAGATCTGATAGCGGAGTGTATCAGAGAAACACAATTAAATGTAATAAAATGTAGATTTGAATCACAGTTTGGCCTGAATGTAACCCTGGAGTAAGTGTCTTATATTAATATTTACAATAGATATCAATCATTGCAATTAGTAATAACACTAATGAGACAGAAACAAAATAGTAACCTTATTAAAATTCTCATTTTGTTAATGTAATGTGACTCAGACATTTGAAATGAAAATAGGTGCATGCTGATTAAATTTGAAAGAAAAAATAAATTACGAGTCTTTTTCTTAAAAAACCCCCAAACCTCCAGAGCTCCTTATAGTTTGATTGTCACTAAAGTTTGCAGTTACTTGTGGAAATGTAGAGTTCCATTAAAATAAATGGAGATCAGGAGCTGGAAGATCTTGTCTCAAGGCAGACTGCTGCTGGAGCAGGTTTGGTTGTCGTTTATCTGTGGTGTTATGTGGTCTTGCAATTTAAATAACGCTTTGCATAACCTAAATTCATTAGGGATTAGAAATGTTTATGGTAACTGTAAAATACGTGGTGATACTATCAGATGTGGTATTCATAGTATTAGGTGTGGTAAATATGTAGTGATTAAAATACTGCATTTTCAGGTGGTACTGCTACTTTTTTAATCAAAACAGCTCTATAAAATAGAAGGGCTTAATTTCATGTTGCTGTTGTGATCTTTCTGTTAACTCAGATAGTAGAAGAGTACAATTGCTTCTCACCACATCTTAGCCAAGAAATGCACATTTGAAAATGGGTTGTTAGTAGTTTCTACAGCATTGTGTATTCTCCTGCCAGAGCTCCTCTGTTCTGATCCTGATTATTTTCAAGCTGCAATCATGGAAGCCATAATTATAATGGAAGATATTTGGTGCTCTAAGAAAATATCATAAGCAAGAGCGTAGAAAATTATTTCAGTGCCGTTCTGGGCTTTGCAAGCTTAACAGCGTGACCTGTCTCATGACAGCAATATTTGCAAAAACACTTTGTCTCACAGATTCTTTCCCAGATTTGTTTCATTTTAGGCAGTGTCTTCATCTTCTTTTTTCTCTCCCTTTCAGACTTTCTTAATTGCTACAAGACCTAGTGCCCAAAAGTCTTGAATGCATCATCCAGAATCCTCCTGGCTGTAGCAGAAATGTCTGTGCTGGGTTATTTTGGTTTTCATTTTAGACCGCGACTATGGTAATTAAAGGCTCCGTCCTGTGTATATTGTAGGGGTTGCACACAAAGAAATTAATCAGCTTCTGTCTGTCAGTTGTAAACCTGTCTTTTCTGTTACTAAAACCATATTTTCTGTAGCAGTGAATGCTGCAGTTGCCTGATCCTGTTGGCTGTCTACATCTGGTGGAGAAGTAACAGCTTGCAAAACTCTGGGTAAACGGGGATTTTTGAGTCCCGCTGCCTGTGGTGCTTTGGTATCAAACATCTCCATTACTCCTTGGATTTGGAGAGATTTCCCCCTTCAGCTCCCTGTTCTGGTGTTCAGAGTGTATACAGTCTTGGAGGATTTTCTTTTTTTTTTCCCCTGTAATGATTCATTTTTGGTCGGTCAAACTTCTGAGAAGGTCTGGTGAACACACTGCTTTTCCATCTCACCACTGGGCACAATATTTCATCTTGAGGTTACCCTTCTAGAGGGGTGTTATATTGTTCAGGCTGTCAGGGTACTGAAATAATCGCTTATGGAACGAGAAAAAAATTTTGTATTCAGTTTTTGGGAGTTTGATGCATTTTTCCAAGCGGGTCCATACATGTAGAGCTGGTTTTCCTCCTAGAAGATAAATGATGTCCCTTGATTGTCCGTATGGATATGCAGGTCTAGTGGCTTCCCTGGGCCCATNGGCTGTCTACATCTGGTGGAGAAGTAACAGTTTGCAAAACTCAGGGTAAACGGGGTCTGGTGGCTTCCCTGGGCCCACGAAGACAGTTGACAAGAGCTACTGTCCCTTGGGTGCCTGTTTCATGGCCAGTATGGAAAGGTTGGCTTGGTTTTTTGGCTGGAGAGATGGTTGTATCTGAAAAAGCACGGTTTTTGATTGAGCAATCCAAAGTTATTTCTGTACATGTCAAATGAATTTCTTCTTCCCTCCTCTTCATGCCTCAGTTCACAGCATAAATGCTGTAGGGCTCTGCAATATTGTTAATGGTGCTGGATATACACTTCATATGGGATCATCTAGACTTGTAAGTCATTTGGAGCAAGGATCTTTTGGGCTTGGTGTTTGTGCAGCACCTCAGTGTGTTTAATTAGACACCTAATGTGCAGTATCGTTGTGAAAACTAATGGTCTGGTAACGTTTTGGGGATAGCTTAAGTGAAAAAAATAGACCTTTCTCTTTGTGAGTCTTGTACCAGACTTTAGGTTCACTGTCTTCTTAGATCTTTGCATTAAAATAGCTTCAGATAAATCAAAAGCAGAATATACAGAACAATGATAGAGGAGACACAGGGCTTCCATACTGCTCTCCAGACTAACTATCTTGACTGCCTTCCCTGTCATTTATTTTCACATGCTTTCAGATCGCTTTCATCCCTCTCCATCAATTTGAAAATTATTTTTTCGTTGTTTTTTTTTTTTCATCTCAACACTTTGAACTCTCAACCTGTTGTTAAAGGCCCATCATTGTTTTCTTGGGTTTAGGATAATTTTCCTTACCCTTGGTTGGACTTCCATAGCTAACTGGGAATTTGACTGACAGGAGAAATTGTAATTGTTTTCTTGCATCTCTTACTGATGGTTTGGAAGAGAAATTTCCAACCTGTTGCACAAGGTTAATACCTCCATGTACCTCATATTGGGGTTCCATATGAATTTGGTGGTCTTATTGCAAGCTTTTATTTCCTGCAAGTCATTCCTTCGTGGGAGGTGTTTGGCACCGTAAAGTTTATTTTCATGTGGATATCATGCCTGCACACTTACCAAGGTAAGATGCTGACTGGTTGGAAGTACACTTTTTTGTATTACAATGGAAAAATTCACCATCTGTGATCTATAATTAGACTTCTTATTAATTAGATGTAACAAAGCTGCATCGTGCCAAGTTTGAGGACAAATTTGTGAGAGTGTAATATATGGCTGTTTTGTTTTTATTGTTTAACTGTAAATATTTCTCTCCATGTTCTGGGCATTCATAGTTTCCTATCCCTGTAGGTTTTAAAAATTCCTTTCGGTCATTCATGACACTGTGGTGGTTGCTATAGTGATAACTATTTCCTGTCTCAAATTATTGTGCTTCAGAGGTACATGAGGCCTTTTAATTTTATTTTTATTTTTTTTTTCCCATTTCAGTTTTTGATATTACTGATTCTCTTAGGGACTGGAATTCCTATATTGTTGGTTTATTTTTTCCACTATCTGATGGAAATCAGAATAGATAGATACTTTTCCATCCATAGGACTAATGAAGATCCCTGCTGCTTTGTTGGTACCCTTGCTGGACATGGCTCTGTATCAAAGCCTTACAGAACTTACACTGAGTTTTGTTAGGGGTCAGTACACTAGAGAAGCACAGGCTGTTGCCAAATCAAGAACATCTGCACCCAACAAAGTGGAATTTACCCACTTATGAAAAGCAGCTTGGGAGCCATGAGAGATATTACGTGGAGATAGATGTTACTGAAGTCCAGTATGAAAAGTCTAGTTGGACCAAGCCTCTGTGATACGACTTGATGGGGACTGAACCACAACTGAAACAGTTTGAACTTCCCACGATCGATGCAATAGAAAGAAACCATAAAGCAATATAAGCTTATCGATGTTGCCTTTGTTCTACATGTAGAATCATAGAATGCTTGGGGTTGGAAAGGACTTAAAGAGATCATCTAGTCCAACCCTCCTGCCAGAGCAGGATCACCCAGGGCAGGTCACACAGGAGCAGATCCAGGTGGGTTTTGAAAGTCTCCAGAGAAGGAGACTCCACAACCTCTCTGGGCAGCCTGGGCCAGGCTCCGTCACCCTCACAGCAAAGAAGTTTCTCCTCGCGTTGAGGTGGAACCTCCTAGTTCCTGTGTTGGTTGAACTCTTCTGTCAGGCTGATGCTGTTCCTGTGGGGTTGTCACTGTGCTGAGCATCTCTGTATTTATATTCTTTCTCTCTCCATCCTTCAAGGGCTGCTCTGATCAGAGATGGATGTCCGTTTGAATAGTGATTCAACATTCCCATTGTGTATACGGTCTAATTCCCTCTGCATTTTGTTCTCCTTCCCAGAGTATGACATTGCCACCAAAACCTCGATCATCAACATGTGTGGAATTTGGTCTGTTTTGTGAGATGTGTAGCCCTAAGCTGCCTCAGTTCCAAGGTCTCCCTTGCTAAATGCCCCTCTGCTCAGGAATCGCTCGTGCAGAAGGATGGTGCCGTTTCTGATATGGATCACATCCGGAAAACTCTGAGGGGTGACACAGACTGCAGGAGTTTCAAAGCAGTAGGAATACGTCAGTACTGAATGAGATAAAAAGGAAAAGGTTCCAGGTGGGATTACTGGGTTTCCAAATGGCCAAGAAGTTCATGGGGGGAGGTGCATATAGAAAATATTCAGGAAAGTCAGGAAAAGGAAGGCATCTGTGTGGCTGGCAGCAAGTGATGTGTTTGTATTTTGGCAGGCAAGAAGTGCTAAACTGAAGGAGAAATGGGAGATGAAGACAACAGATGTATGTGGATCCCAGGATGAGTTCATACCCCATGGAATTATACATGAATTAAGCAGGGTGGCAATGACATTTGTATATCTGAGAAGGAATGCACAATATGCTGCTTTTATTAATGTCTTTCTCATCTCTATATATGCCATTCTGCTCCATTTTCTTTCTAATTTAGGCTCTCTTCTCATTTCTGTCCCTTGAGTTGGCTGCCTAGTCTGGTGGATTTATGCTGTTTGTTCAGCAACTTTCCCACCTTCTGTCCCATGTGCATTTAGCAGAATCTTTGTTTGCACTTCCACTTGCTACTGCTTTTTGAGCTTTATCTCCCAGGCCATTAGTTCAGTTCTATTTTCTTCTTTCTGCCATAGAAGTAATTAAGTCTCCTATGCTAAAATCATCTTCTCCAGGATACTCCAGGTTTACTCTTATCATTCTCTTGAAATCATATGTGATGCTATGGGTTGTTGATAGAAAAAAAACTTGGCTTCTCATGCTCCTTTTTCTAGGTAATGGAAGTTTCTGTGGCTGAACTGGTTGGCAGCAGGTGGGTCCCAAAGCAGTACCTGCACCGTGCCATTAGCAGCTATTGGCTTTTGGCAGCCAGAAACTTACCCTATAGTGTTGTCCTTTTTTTTGATTATTTGTTCTTGGGTAGCAGCTGCTTGCTTCACAATCTGTTTTTAGCTGCCTATGTGTGGGCATAAAACCCATGTGAGGATCACTCTGCTGTGGTTGTAATAGCAGAAAAGAGATGTATTTTCATCTCTCAAAAGATCTTTAGATCTGTTCAAAGAGAAGTGAACTGTGATTGTGCAGGGTGAAAAGGGTCTTGTGCTTTTTAACTTCTATATGATAACACAAGGGACAATTGCATTTCTTTCTTCTTTTTCTGTTCTTTTTATTGATGCTGGGAATTCGAGGCTTGTCTGGCTCAAGGGAATCCACACGATTTATCTCTTCTCTCTTTCTTTTGTACTTATTTGACTTCATACCAATGATTGGTTTAGAAGTATTTTTATTAGCTTTTTAACATTAATTGAATTGCGATGCTATCTCTCCACCTCAACTGCCAGCATGTGCTGTAACCACTTCTTAGAACCTGGGAGAATATTGTAGGACAAGCTAGGAAGAGCGGGTCAACCAATGTCTCAAAACTTTTAAACTTTTTTATTTTTTTCCTTGCTTTTTAAATTTGATGTGAGAATAGCAAACTATATAAAATGAATTTTTCTGTAGCTGCAAGAAATCGGGTCCAAGGTTAAGCCAGGAGAACCAAGCGATGATTCAGGAACATGAGGGAAAGGGAGTGGGAACAGGCACACCTATGACATAGCTTAGGAGGGACCCATTGCCAGAGCTGAAGTGAAGATCCCAGGCTGTGGACAAGAGAGCACATGGGATGGGGTCCAAGATGAGGCTGCCAGGGGCAAGTAAGTCCTATTGGGGCTCTCAGGACCCTGGCAAATCTAACTTTCTTCAAGTGTTTACTGGGAGAATCTTATGGCCAAAGTCACTGTGCCAAGTTAGAAGTGACCGGTAGAGCTGAAAGGTGGATGGTGGTGACTATGAGTGTGAGGAGCTGGTTGTGAGTGAATGCTGGCTTTCAAATGGAGCAATTAGGAGGGAAAATGGAGACGAGATAGCATTACAAGAGTGGGCTGGATGAAGCCCACAGAGACCTATGTTTCCAGTTCACGTCCTTTCTTACAAAGACTGCTTGTACAGGAGACGAGCCTGGTAAGGGCACAAGTGTATGGCACAGAACAGCTAAAAAAAATGATAATCTTAACTAACTGAATTGTTTTGAAAATAATCAGTGTGTGTACATGACACTTGGTAGAAAAGCCTGCCTTTCCAAAATCTCTTTATACTTTTGATCTGTGAAAGGAACCTCAGGTGATACTCAGATCATATTCACATCAAAATACCTGATTTCAGACAGAAATCAAATAATTAAAATAGTAAGTCAATTGTTGGCTGGTATTATCATTTCTGTAAAAGATACGGATGCAAAGGGAGATGACAGTGAAGAACCAAGGTCAAAAGTCAGATTCTTAATACTGTCTGACTAATAGTAAAAATATTTGGTTTCCTGAGTCATTTGTCTTTTAAGTACAAGACTCTTGTGGTAGGGGTATTTGAACACAATGCACTTGGCCTTCTGCCAACAGATGAGCGCTCCAGATTGATACTAATGAAAGAAATATTAATGCACCGTAGCATGTCAATTATCTTGAAAAGGTCTCCAGCAACCATTTATCACTTAAATTTCACATCATATAGCTGGGGGACCAAATTGTGTTAGATGTTAGAATAGTTCTGCTAAATTTGATCCATCATTAACTTTCATTTGTTGATAATTTGAACATGAATTTTTATTTAAGTTATGCATCTTTGTCAACTTGATGGAAATGTCCTGAATTGTCATGTTGTCGTAGATGAGTGATGCTGTTTCTCAGCTGAGACTTAACTGAATTCTGAAATGACTTTACGGATATATCCCCCAGAAAAAAAACAATCCTGAGACCAGGGATTTTTTTTGTTGTTGTTGCATTTGAGGGGAGGAAAAGGTGGAAGGGGGAAAAGAAAAAAAAAAGGAAAAACTTTTTTGATACAAATTGGATTCTCAGTTGCTGAATCATGCACAGAAACTTAGTTGTTCCTTTTCTTCTTTAACCTCATCGATGTGATGACTTTCATGACCAGGCTTCTCAGGCCTCCAAGTGAAACAGTAGAGTTATAAAGCAGAAAGGTAACACCAGAGTAAATGTTGTTTATCTGCTAGGTGGGTTGCAGTGGGTTGGGTGACATCTGAGGTGCAAGATGGCAAATGAATCCATCGTAGAGGACGTGATGCAGTGCAAGTCTCAGCACTAAGGAGCATTAACATCAAGAGGGGTATGACCAAGGAGGGTCAACACAGAAACATCCCTCATGATAACGCTGGGGAAAATCCTTCAGCTAAAGGAGTTTGTTGAACTTGTGCAGTCTGGGATGGGTAATCCTGTTTACTAGTGTGGGGTAACGTGGTTGGCCGTGGAAACGCCGACCGTGCTCTCTAGTATTGGACCATTGCAAAGCTCATCAACCATTTTTCCTTGTACAAGACATACTACTTCTGCTTGCCTTTTTAAAAGCAAAGACACAGCAGCTTAGACTTGTGGATTTTTTTAAAGCTCTTAAGTAAAATTCTTGATGGCAAGCAGAACTCTGGCTGGACAAAGCTCAGAGAAGGTTCGTACATAGCAGGTTTTAATTGCAGTTTGATAGACTTCTGTAATGTGCTCAGATATTGTTTTCAGGAGTGAGGTATAAAAGGCCTGTGTTGAGGAAGAAAAAAAAAAAGAATGAAAATCAAATAAAATATACTTAAGCAGCCAGTGTATATAATTTTAACAAGCTAAGATGACACAGATTCACAGAATGGTGGGGACTGGAAGGGACCTCAAAAAGATCGAGTCCAACCCCCCTGCCAGAGCAGGATCACCCAGGGCAGCTTGCAGAGGAACAGATCCAGGGAGAGCTGGAAAGTCTTCAGAGAAGGAGACTCCACGGCATCTGTGGACAGCGTGTTCCAGGCTCTGTCACCCTCGCTGTAAAAACCTTCAGATAATACAAATTAAAACCAGAGCAAGAGAGACAACAGAGGGTTAAACACCGATTGCAGCTGAATGAAGTGCCTTGTAAATGCAGGCAAAGCCTTGGCACTGGGAAGAAACAAATTTGTTTTCTTTTTGGAAAAACAATGTCTGATCAGTATTCTCACCTATGTTTAAATGGACAGTGCAAATGAATTCTTCGTGCAGAGCTCAGGATTGCTGTGCGTGTTGTAGTTGTGCCTGTGTCTGATTTAATTTAGTCTTCTGAGAATCCATAGCAGTATAAAGGCCTTAAGTAACCTTCCTTATCTCTTGGTATAGCAATTAGATCCTTGCATTATAAGTCAAGTGATCATGGTTGTAGTCATATCTCCATTATCCGAGGTATTGGGAGGTTAGTGTAGGCTTTGGATAACGCACCTCATCCAGGATGTGTTTGGAGTGCAATTTGAAGACCTTGGAATGGCTGCACTGAGCTCCCCAGGTTCTGGAATGGCTAATTAGCTCAAGTTGTGACCATAAAATAACCTCTGTTTTGCTTCTAGACAAAACCTGGCCAAGAAGCAGCTAAAAAGAGTCATTGCTGCACCTGAGCTAATAAAGCTTAGTGTGCTCAGCGGAGAGCTCTGTCCATAACTCTGCACGGTTAATTGGCAGCTTGAATAATTCGGCCATGTCTGGGAATAACTGACAGAGTTGCCAGCATTTTGCACCTTTGCCACCCTGTCCCATCCTTGTCCCAGTGGTTGTCACTATCTCTGAGTTGTTCTGACCCACTGCAGCGGCTCTTGTGCGTAGGGTTATTTTTTGCCTCAATGTGTGAAGTTCTGGTGTCTTGTCAAAAGCTCTTGTGCTGGGTGAAGAGCGGAGTTGGGTTTCTCAAGCAACATGCTAAATGAAAACCTGCCTCTCTCTCTGATTTTTATGGTGGTACCGCTTTAGAGAATCATGGTACTTTGCAGAGGAGTTACTTTCTGCTTTTCTTCAGATTTTAAAACAAGAGCAGCAGTGGTGTTCTGGCAGGCTGAGTTTAGAGAAAGCGCCGCTGTCGTGTAAACTCAGTTATGGTGCTGTCACAAATACGTAACTGCCAAGTCACCTACAACTACCTGGTGCTGACATCCCTGGGCACTTAATATACCTGGTCCTAATTTTATATTGCTTTAAAAGCACCGTGATTCATTTGGGGTACATTAAGAAAACAACCCCAAGTAATGTCTCAATTTGTTTTGCTCGGACAATGGACTTATGAGCATCTCTTTTTATCTAAAAGTAGTAAAAAGATTTCTGATACATGTTTCTAGTAAACAGAAAGAAAAGCTTTCAAACTTCCTTACATGTTTTATTTTCTGGATTGTATCTAAATGACTTTAGAGCCCATCTTACAAGTTTTGTTTGTATTTTATACATATTTTGTACACCTTTTTGGATCTCTTGATATTTAGAGTTTATTACATCTTAATGCTAGTATCTTACCTACTTACTCACCTCATCTACTTCAGGACATCTAGAGTTGTTTCATGTGTACATTTGTTGGAAAAACAAATGTGTGGGTCATCAAAAAAAAACAACAGACCAGAATTGAAATGTATATAAACATCAGACACTCCGTGCATATTGTGGAACTCCAATAATTAGTGTATAGCCTGAGGCACTAATTTGGTATCATATTGAGAACTGAGATGCTCCTTTAGTTTCTGAAACAGGGAGGATTTGAGTCTTGCAGTCACTATTCAATGAAGAACTTCAAGATTTTTTTTCTAATAATGATGCATATACTTAGTTTATAGTAACTAGGGAAGGTTCTGGTGAAGCTTATTTACTTACTAGCAAAAAGCTATGAGATCCTAACGTGGTAGGATGAGACTGTCTTTATATTAACAAGCCACACAGCTCATCACCAGGTTAAGTGATGTGACTCAGTCACCTTCATTCTTGCTGTACCAACTGGGTACAGAAACTTGTGTGTTGAAGGACAAGTCCTGGTCAGTCACCTTAGCAGTGAGGCAGAGGGGAATTATCAGGGAATTGATTTTATTCAAAATATTTTGTAAAAAGGACTAATTTATATGTCAGTTGTTCATAAACTTTCAGTAAAATAAATTTTGCAAGGGAAGTGGTCCTTCCTTAGGGAAGTGGTCCTTCCTTAGGGAAGTGGTCCTTCGGGGAAAATGAGTGGCAACGAACACCAAATTGTTGCTCCCTATATCCCCTGTGGAGGTTATGCTCTCTCCCCTTACACACATCCATGGTTCGTGTAAGTTTGTTATCCACATCCTGGGGTGTATTAGAAGGGGTGTGGTTAGCGGGTTGAGAGAGGTTCTCCTCCTCTTCTACTCTGCCCTAGTGAGGCTGCATCTGGAATATTGTGTCCAGTTCTGGGCCCCTCAGTTCAAGAAGGGCAGAGAACTACTGGAGAGAGTCCAACGCAGAGCCACGAAGATGAGGGAGTGGAACACCTGCCTTATGAGGAGAGGCTGAGGGAGCTGGGGCTCTTCAGCTTGGAGGAAACTGAGGGGTGACCCATTCATGTTTATGAATATGGAAAGGGTGAGTGTCAGGAGGATGGAGCCAGGCTCTTCTCAGTGATGTCCAATGATAGGAGAAGGGACAATGGGTGCAGCTGCAGCATAGAAGGTTCCAGGTAAACATAAGGAGAAACTTTTTCGCTGTGAGGGTGACAGAGCCTGGAATGGGCTGCCCAGAGAGGTTGTGGAGTCTCTTTCCCTGGAGACTTTCAAAACCTACTTGGATCTGTTCCTGTGTGACCTAAGCCAGGTGATCCTGCTCTGGCAAGGGGGTTGGACTCGATCTTTTGAGGTCCCTTCCAACTCCTACCATTCTGTGATTCTGTCACTCAGGGTGTTACCATTCCTGCCTTGGAGGTTTTAACAAAACAGGAATTTAAATGCCAGGGATCTTTATCAGCTTATAACACCATTAAATCGTATCCAGTGATGGGGTCCCAGACTGCCTGCTGGAGCTGTACAGCAGGGACTGGGCTCTGGTCCCTCCAGGTGCCTGTGACCAGAGTCACCTCTCTGCACAGTCCTTGAGGAAGATTCCGCTGCGAGCTCTGGGCACAGCCCAGGGTACTCTCTTCCCCTTAGACCCTGGGCTCTGCCATCCCATAGGACAGGCACGTGTTGGCCAACACGCTGTTGCTCTGTCCTCTCTGGGACCCTGTGGCTTCTCCCAGGTCGGTGTGAATCAGAAATAAGAGTCCAGCTCCATGTTTGTTAATCCCAGAGCAGTCACTCCTTCATCATCCAGCGGCCTAAGAGTGATCTGGAGCAGAGCTGTCAAATTAGCCAGGCAACACAGCGTGAAATCCATCCTGGCTCCGTGCCTGATGCTGGAAGACAGATGTTACCTGATCCATAGGGGTGATTGGAATGGTGCAGGCGGATAATACCTGAGCCAACATAAAGCTTGACAAGAGAAAATTAACTTTTCAGTGTTTGCTCGTCAGATTTGAACTGTCAGGGTGAGTTAATACTGAAGCAATGCTTTGGTGGTTTTTTAGGAGCCCTCGGGGTAGCTCTACTCCAGCGTCAAACTACAGCCTAACTCCCAGGCAGCGAAGCCCGTGGTGCAACTATGCAAGAAAATGAGTGGTTAAATATCCTCAAATGCTTTGGAAACCTCACCATGAGAGAGGTTTAGAGCACTGTAGCTCTTCCTAACCCGCAACTGGACTCAGCTCATCTTCATTTTAGATTTCTAGTAGGTGGTCTGAGCCTGGCTATCGGTGTGTTGCCCGCATGCAGTGCCATGAAATGAAACCAACTGCAGGTGAAACACAGGCATGTTGCTGAACACCTTATTTCTTTTTCTTAGCTTTACATTTTAAAGGAAATTTTATTATTATTCTGAGCTTGTTTGCATTTCTTTTTTCTTTTCCACTGTGGGAGAAGGGGCTTACAGTAACATGAGATTTTTTTCCTTCACTTTATCAGCGACATGATTTGTCATTTTAAGGGCAAAGTTTGTAGTCTAGTAATGTGTTAGATATGTTCATAAAATAAAGGAATGTTTGGAAACATGGCTTTCCACCGAAAGAAAAAGTAGCAGAAGTGCGTATTGTGCTGGCTTTTGTGAGGAAAATCTGGTTGTAAATTGGTGCGAATTATTTGCACAATTTTAAGAGCTGTTTCAAAGTTTACAGCTAGTTAATAGTCTCACTTCCCAATTGTGATCAGCTGCAACGAAGCATCCTTTCAACAGATGATAATTTTACAGTCTGCAGAAGCTGTTGCTGGAAAGTCATCACAGACACACATCCATAGCGGGATCTCATGGGTGCAGATAATTTACGCAACTTTTAAGACTTATTCCTTACAAAATTAGTTCATTTGCTAGGCTGAAACTACAGTGACTGCCAGGACATTGCCTTAAGGATATAAATTATTCTTAAAAGATGAGTTAGAGGAAGGATCATTTTCATGGTGCAAAGTTATAGCCATTGAGGGAAGACTTCTTGCTTTAGCATATCTGGCATTATCCTCTCGGAGACAGGCTATTGTTAGCTTTTTTTTCTAGTCTGACTTGCAGTACTTTGTAGTTACCAGCTGTTACAGCAGTAGAATATACCATGTTATTTGAGATTCTTTTAAAATATAATCTATAGGTGTGCTGAACGGCTTGAGATCTGATGACTTTTTAAAGATTTTTTTATTTTTTTTTGCTCCAAGCCTTTAATGCTTTCTGTTTGAAATGAAAGGATCTGGTTCAGAAAATGAGATGCTGCTTTAGAAAGGTATAGGTTTTTTTGATATATTCATGTAGAATCCTAATGGGGCTTATTCTGATGGATCACAATGGACTGTATAAGTGATCACAGTCATGTAACTGGAGATATTCATGTAACACTGAGTCTTAGAGAAAGAAAGAAAGAGAATCAGACTGATCAATTTTGGTTTTGTGGGAAGAATCTTATCCTAGCTGCAACTGCCAGTCTTTTAAACTGAGACATACTTAAAAGCAGAAATGCATTGGTGAAATGAACATACAAGCACCTGAGGGCAAGAACTGCATGCTGAAAAGTGTCCGTTTGGGATTTGTGGTGGGTTTTTTGCTTAGTTTTTTGTTATGTGGTGTTTTGTTTTGGGTTTGTGGTTTTTGGTTTGTGTTTGGGGTTTTTTTTTTAAGAAACCCCCATGTCACCTCTGATAGTTACAGAAGCATGGCTAGAGAGCAACTCTGCGGAGAAGGACCTTGGAGTCCTGGTGGACAGTTAAGTTCTCCATGGGACAGCAGTGGGCCCTTCTGGCCAAGAAGGCAAATAGTATCCTGGGGAGGCATTAAGAAGAGTGTGTCCGGGAGGCCGAGGGAGGTTCTCCTCCCCATCTACTCTGCCCTGGTGAGACCACATCTGGAGTATTGTGTCCGATTCTGGGCTCCCCAGTTTAAGAGGGACAGGGAAATACTAGAGAGAGTCCATTGGAGGCTACGAGGATGATGAAGGGACTGGAACATCTCTCTGATGAGGAAAGGCTGAGAGACCTGGGGCTGTTCAGTCGACTGAGAGGAGACCTCACTAATGTTTACAAATAGCTGAAGAGTGGTGTCAATCTCTTTTCTGTGGGGCAGAATGAAGGGCAATGGGCACAAACTGGAACTCGAGAAGTTCCACCTCAACATGAGGAGAAATTTCTTTGCTGTGAGGGTGACGGAGCTTGGACCAGGCTGCCCAGAGAGGTTGTGGGGTCTCCTTCTCTGGAGACTTTCCAACCTCCCCTGCATCTGTTTGTGTGTGGCCTGCCCTTGGTGATCCTGCTCTGGCAGAGGGGGTGGACTCAATGATCTCCAGAGGTCCCTTCCAACCCCTACCACTCTGTGATTCTGTGACAGAAACTCACAGCTTATACAATTGCACTTTAACACTATAAATAGATTTGACATATTGGATGCTTCCAAGGTGCTACAGGCATGTAGGAGCTCATGAAAAAGAATTCTTGTGTGTATTATAACAGAAATCTTAGTTTAACATCAGTTAAATGGCACTCTTCATTACGTTAAAATCCAGTCACATTTGAAGAACTGAATCCTGTAGTAGGAATAAAAACCAGGCTAATAAAAAAAACCTTGTTGCGATGCATTTATTTTTTTATTCTGTAATTCTAAATTGCAGCTGATGAGTGATGTTTGCTAGTCCATAGTATGAATGGAATAAAAGTTATTTTGAAACGAATTGCTGCTGCCTAGATCAGCAACACAGTTGTCCTTTAGAAAATGAACTTTAGGAGTTGAGCCCTAATTCGATGAGTACTTGGTATGTGCCGGGGTGCTTTGCTGAATCATGGCTTCTGTGCTGGAAGCACCGGCTTGGCTCCTCCTAATTTTCTTCCCTTTGGGCTGTGGCAGAGTGTGGGCCGGCTGGGATTCTGATTCTGGGAATCCTGCGCACTTCGACTGAGGTTTTTTTTGTGAAGGGAGCGTCTGGCGCAGTAAGAAACTATGTGAACTTGCCCGTCCCTTCTGTGGCACAACTTATATATTAAACTGCTTTTGTTCAGCAGAAGCCTGTGTTTCCCTGCTTCCTGAAGGTCGCTATTTCTGTCCCGTTGGAGCGCTCTGCGCAGAGTGGTAAGGAAGGGTCATTTTAAGTTTCTGAGCAGTATTTGAGAGAGTCACCATTCAGGCTTGGAAAATGTTGCTCATGCAGCTGAACAAGCCCATGCTTGTTGCACTGAGCTGTGACCACTTGCTGCAGCTGTCTTGCTTTATTTTAGATTTTATTTTTTTTTTCCTGAAGCTACTGGTCCTTTTGCTCTGAAACGTTCTGAGGTCTCCTCTGTGTGTTTTGTGTCCAGTTTAACAATAAAAATACTTTGTCAGTGGCTTTTGTTTTTTGTTTTTGATTAGCAGCATCGATTAAGACAGCAACCGATGACATTTTTGGCCATTTACCCTCCATTGTGGTTTTCACAATGCGCCATTATTTTCTTTCTTCTTCATAGTGGGCCACTAGCCCAGACTCCTTCCACGTCTGCTGCAGTAGCAGGATGGATTTAACAGAAATCTCTTTGGGCTGAGAAAGAGAAGTGACTCATCTCCTCTTGCTCATCCACTCGTGTAGGTCTTAATAAAAAGAAGTTTGTTTAATCATTTTGTTAGGAATGTGGGTACAGATTCAGCCTTGTCTTTGCAATCTGTTAAATTTTTTCATTTAAGCGAATGTGTTCCAAAGAGTTCCCGTTACCTTAGAGCCAAGTGAGAGCTGAGGGCAGATCCTGCTCGCTGCTCCTGCTGTAGCAGCCCTGCTGCCCGGTCTGGTCTGGCCGCTCTGCCACATCCCAGTCGGAGATGGGAAAGGCACATCTCGCCGCTATGGCCCTGGCCGCTCGGGGAAACCAAGCTCCCTCACTAAAAATAGTCTCCTCTAAGCTAGCAGCTCTGCTTGCGAATACACAGGTTTGAGAAGATGATTGGAGTTAATAAGAGATTCACATGGTAGACTGGGAACCAGGGCTATCTGGGACGAGATGGAGATGGCAAAGATGTAGTGCTTTTAGTCCCAGCGTTACCACTCTATGGAGTGCTTGATGTTGCATCCTTTAATTTTGCTAACCACTCCGTGTTTCCTTAAGATCTCAGCCAAGGTCAGAGTTTTATCCCACTAACTGCTTTACACATGAAGGAGAGAAGGTGTCTCAAAGCCCATAAAGTTTTAGCAAACCAAGGACTGCGAGGAAAACAAAGAATTATTATGTCTTTACTCTGCTCATGCAGAGCTAAGGTGAAGGAGACTTCTTTAAGAGGCTGAAAATTTACTGTCAGAGGAACTCACTCTGAATTTTCTGTGTTCAAGATGTGAGCCTCCAGACCACTTCCCCTCTTCTCCCTACTCCCTTTGACCTGGCTTCTTCCCCCTCCCTCTGCAAAGCTTTCTGTAACCCCCCCGCTTCTTTTCACTTGTGTGGCTGAACTGAACTCGTCCTGTTGCCGGAGGAAATTCCTCTGCTCTGGGGTGAAGATGTACTTGGCAGTGCTTTATTCTCCAGTGGAGCTGGCTCATTTTGTCAGCTATGAAAGCTGGATCAGCTGGATCATCTGTGGTACAAGGAGGAAAATAAAGGGGGGTGGTTGGGAAATGCAATAGATAAAGGCTTAAGTGGTCAGAATTTAAATCTTAAATTGCCTATTGCATGGCTGGCTAGAAAAAGGAAATGTGGGAAGAAAAAAGGAGGCAGTAAACATGATGATTAAGTGGATCTTACTCAGAGTAAATTATAGCATTCCTGAATAAAAGTCTTCTCTTTAACAGAGAAATCATTAAATGTTAAACTCACACTATTATTTGCGTTTCACTGGGTAGACTCGCATGTGCAGAAATATCCATTTTAATTAGCGTTGAAGTCTCGTGTACAGAGCACTGCCTGGTAGGTATTTTTATACTCTCTCTCAATGAACTCATTTTATATGATGATAATTTCCTCTAATTTTTAATTAACATGTCTAAGTTAGAGTTGGGGAAAATGATCAGTGTTTCATTAACTGCCTCACACTTGGAGATCTGTGCAAACCTGATTGATACGGTTGCTACAGGGTACTTTGTCAAAAGGAGCCGTCCTGCCACTACCTTTCTCCCCTTGTTTTTCAGTGACGTGAATTTGAGTGAAAGGGGTGTTGTGACAGCGTATAGTTTTACCTCTACAATGACAGCATGTGATGTGGCATTTTATTTCAATGTAATAGTTCATCCAGGATATTTCAGAGCATTTTACAGATTATGTCGCAGGGGGGGTTGACACGATGGTCTCCAGAGGTCCTTTCCAACCCCTACCATTCTACGATTCTGTCGGAAGATCATTTATTTATCACTGGTATACAGTGCTCCCCCTTTGCAAAGAGCGTATGTAACAGTGCTTAGGAAAAGAAGTGAGAGTATTTCATGCTCCTTCTCTGGGGAAAAATATTAGTTCTACTCTAAGCATCACAAAAACATACTTGCTAGTCTATAACAAACAGCTATAAATTCATAATGTTTATTACCACAAATTATTACAGCCTATTGTTGATATTTATTTAGCTATCTATACAAATGAATTCTAATCTCTCACTGGAAGAAGTGGTTGAGATGTGTGAATGCAGGATGCTCTAGTAGTAAAGGTGTTGTACTTAGGCCTTGGCTCTGTTCCCAGCTCTGCCACTAACCTGCTTAATGACTGCGACCGAATCGCTGGGTATGTCTGTTGGTGCACTAAAGAAATAATTTTGGGAGAGGAAGAGACTGTTATTAGTCATGCTCATTAGTGAGTGAGTATATTCATAGTACATGTTTTCCAAGGAGTTAAGGTTAAGCTATAGTTCCAGTAGCTATAGGGTTTCTGTTGCCGTACTGTGCTAACGAGAAAGGATAGGAAAGCAGCAAAGGTAAAAAAGAGCTAAAACCTGGCAATGGGCTCAGTACTGTGCCCATGAATTATGCCACGAAACCAAGTTAGGGATTGTAAAGTTTTGCTTTATCTAAGGAAAAAAAAGACTTTTTACTGTCTGGTTACCACAGTGAGAAGAGCAAACTGCAACAGCAGTCGCGGAGTCGATACGTTATAAATTATTCAAATATGTTTTTTCTGAAGCCGTTACTAAAAGGAGATTAAAACCTTTGTTTTCTTTACAAAGTGGTGAAAATGGTTATCGTATTAATCTATACTTGGTTTCCTCGAAAATTTTAGACTTAGAAATTTGATAAAGCGATCTCCTGTCTTAAATGCTGATATTCACATGAGACATTAAGGCACACGATACTCGTTTGAAAGCAGTTCACGTGATATAGAACTGCAAAATAATTGAGGTTGGAAGTGACATCTGGAGGTCATCTGGCCTACCTTCCTGCTCAAAGAAGGGCTTATATGAGAAGTGAGATGCAGTGGTGGTTCAGGCACATTTTGAAATCTCCAAGGATAGAAATTCCTCAGCCTTGCTGGGCAACCTGTCCTAATACTAAATTACTTGCATGGTGAAAATATTTTTCCTTTTATATCCCACTGGAATTTACCATCCAGATTGTGGTGGGTTTTTTATTCTCTTGTTCTCAGGCTCTGGGAAGAGTCTGTCTCTTTCTCTTATTTAGGTAGTGGAAGATGCTGCCTTAGTCTTCTCTTCTTCTTTAGACAAATGGAGCTCCCTTATTTTCCTTACCTGTCATGTGCTTCAGGTCTCTAACCGTGATCCTTTACTGGACTCAACTCCAGTCTGTCCATCTTTGTTGCAGCAGGATCCCAAGACTGGTCACGGGATTCTAAATTTTGTATTTAGTTGTCGATAGGGTGTTGCCGAGTGATAAATATCAACGGCAGGATCCCCGTGACTGCCTGGTTGTAAGGGCACTCAGTTTATATGCCAAACTTGCCGTGAGAAGCTGAATGCAACCTGGAAGGATGAATTCCAGAAATCTTTGCCTTTGCACCTTGTATTCCAGTTCTGAGAAAAGAGGGATAGAAGAGAAAACCAGTTTGAAAGAAGAGAGGAGGGTAGAGGATGCTCGGTAATAATGGTGATATTAAGTACAAATTGTAAAGCTTTGTTTTCCTGGAGAGGTAATGAAGAAGTGAGTTATGGAGAGATGAGTGAGAGTGTGTCTTTGGAGTGGAGGAAGCCCATTGCAAGCCCTCGAGCTGACTGAAACACTGGAGCCGCTTCAGTGCTCTGCGTGATGTAATACAGGGAACGGTTTCAGTTTTAAACTATTTCCAGTTCTGCAATTAGGAATGTAACCCATTGCATTGCGAGAATAAAATTTATTTTTCCTGCTAGGCTTTTTAGCGTTGGGTAAATATGGCAGTTGGAACACATGGTATTTCCTTAAAAGCTGTGAATTCACATGATGGCTTCGTGTTGAGAAAAGGATCCCTGGGTGTTTACAGTCATAAGGCAGGTCTGTCAGCTGCAGAGGTTGGAGTGTGTTTTCCACCAACTACAACAGTCCATTTGGGGCAAGTGCCAGGAAAAAAAAGAAATCTCCCTCAGAGGAGCAGTGGGAACTTAATTCACAGTTTTGTGAAAACTCATTATCTCAGTTCCTCGGCTTTAGGTCTGAATTTAACGCTAGTCAGTATTGCTGTATTTTCAATCACCGATACGGACACCAATGTGAATTTTGCTGTTGCGCTTGTAGATGGCATGAAAACTGTTAAAAATGAAGGTTGTTGCAAGGATAATCTGAAATGGCTGATTAGATGATGAAATTCCAACAAAATTCATTTTAATACTGCTGGATGAAGAGCAGTACATCAGGAAATTAAAAAATGGATGTGAGACTCGGGGTGGAAGGCTGCTTTGGAAAGTAGCAACCCAGAAGTCAGCATAAGGTATTTGGGAGTGTAGCTTGCTCGACGTGTGCTTAAACTAAATTGGCATGGCAAAGAGGAATCATGAGGTTTGTTTCTTGATGTGGAAGTTTTTATCTGTATTTGTGAACTGAACTTGGAAGACTTTTCTCTTTTTCATATTTATTTTTTTTTTCCTTGTCTCCAGCTGCAGACTTTTTCTTGACAGACTTGCTTTCTTCTGCAGAAAATCAATTTGATTCTACTGGCAATTAGCCCAGGGAAGCAGAGACTAGTTAGAATAATTATTGCTGGAGGTGTAGGTGGAGGGCTACGAAGCCTAAGGCTAAACAAGAGGAGACAGATTAGAAAAAGCTCTTTGGAGTCTGAGAGATGAATAATGTCTGGGCTTGGAAAGTTCTTGGATTCTTCCGGAGAACCTGGTGGCACGGATGAAAAAACGCTGACTATTTTTGTATATATCTGCATTCATTTAATCCCGCCTCTACATGTCCTAATTTTGTTAGGTGTGTTTGCCAAGTGGTCTTTCCCTTTTAGGAAAAAAAGAACAAAATGTTTAACACAGCTTTCCAATAGCAGCGCTGTGCTGGCTTATCCCACAATCACGATGCAATTAAACTGGCCTTTGCCTCCGGTAGGTGCTGCTGTTCAGGTCTGGTGCCCTCACCTCAGAAGCGTCCTCAATTCCAGAGGACATGCTCCGAAGATAAGAGGTGAGGGATGGGTAGAGGAGCCACAAAAAAAAATGATTGAGATGTGGGAAAATAAGCTTTATTAGGTGAGTTGTAGGGAGGCCAGTCATTAATCTTACCAAAGAGAAAAGGTCAGGAGGTAATGGGATTGCTATGTATAAGTACTTGCATATGGAGAATATATTTGTCAACAGGGGCCTTTTAATCTCCTATACAAGGACATGACAAGATCTCATAGCTAAAGATTGAAGGTAGACAAATGTAGTCTAGAAATAAGTCATCATTACCTGCCTGTCTGCATAAATAAATATTGGGACTCTCTACTAGAGGAAGATGCAGGAGCTCAATGTTTTTTGGGTTTTGTTGGGTTTGTTTTGTTGTTGTGGTTTTTTTTTCTTTGCAAAGCAGGTACCTGTATTTTGAGTGATGCACTTCAAGTGTATTTCTGAGTTATGGGTATTTGGGTCTGGAGGGCAAGGAGGAGAGGAGACTGGACAGGAAGGACCAGTTGATCTCTTCTAGCTTTGGACGTTGCATCTGAGATGCTGTCAGTTTATTCTTTTCATCTGAGGGCTATTTGAGTGTTGCTGTTTGAGTGTTCATAATGGCTGCAAACCTCAAGCAAGATGGTAATTATCTGACACCTCAGGGCATCGATCTGCAGGAGGCCAGGAAAGATCTATTTTCCTCTTGGCTTCACCTGCCCAAGTGCACCCTCAAGAAATGTATGTTCCTTCAGGGACTCGAGGAGAGCCGCAGCCTGGGATGAGACAGCACCTGAGATAACTGATGCAAATGACACAGATCTTTGGCTTATCACCCCTTTATAACGAGAGCCTTTTAGGATATATGATTGTGTTTTGTGCTGGCCGTTTCCGCTGCCCAGAATTACTGTCTTGGTGCTCCATCAAGAGACCATCTGTTTTCTCCTTACCCCTGTGTCACAGGCAAACAGTCTTCACTGTGGAAATTTTGTCCCTGTTTGTCCCTGTCCACCCCTTCCCAATCTCAGAGCAAAATATCAAATTAGAATAAATCAGAATATCATGCCTATTTCTGATGCATCGACCTTCAGAAAAAAATCACAGGTTCTTGCACAAAATGGAGATACCATGTGGGTCAGTTAGACTTACAGGTACATTTTAGGAGCTAGAATCTACATTTTTAGTGAGTCTAAAAGCTACACTAGAAAATGTGTTGCAAACTGTATGAAGTGCCTGAATACAGAAATCATTCACTTTACAGTAAAAAGGAATTGCTGCTGGGAGTATGTTTTGTATGGGTGTTTTGTGGGGTTATTTTTGCGGGTGATTTCTTTTTTTTTGTTGTGTGGTTTTTTGTTTTCTCTTTTGTTGTTTGTGGTGGTTGTGGTTTGGTGTTTTGTGTGGGGTGTGTTGTGATGTTTGGTGTGTTTTTTTGGTTTTGTTTTTTTTTTGTTTAGCTTTCTTCAATTTCTTTTTCTTTCAGGAAGGAATTACCATATCTACCAACCTAGTAAACATTTATCTCATAGCCTTTATGCACTTGGATTCATTATGAATTTAGGCAGAAAACTCTTAGTTTTCGTGATCATTATCTGCTATGAGGACTGTTAATACTTTATTGTATTGACCGTTACTGGAATTAAGGTTGTAGTTGCAATTCCTTTAAGAAATACCTATTTCCGTGGTTTTGCAGCTCAATTCTAAGCATTCTGTATAGGAAACATTTAGCTACAGGCAGTTATTAAACTTTTTTTTATTTCTATCCTTTTCCTTTGTTGAAAATAAAATGTTAAAGGGCAGCATCTTCTATGAAATAAACAGATTATCTTGGAGGCTTACTGGTTTTCCTCCCCTTTTTACTTCTGTCCATCCCTATACTGCTCTTCTAGCTGAAATGGGATGGACCTTTTTCTCTAGTCTGTCAGTGTGAAATAACTATGAGAGTCACTGCAAAGCTGAATGGTAATTAATAATTAAAGACAGATCCAGAGGAATGTATCTATAATGCATTGATTTGTGGGGCGAAGAGTACATAAGTTGCTTTTTCTTTCTTCCTTTCTTTCCTGAAGGGGGAAAAAAATAATAATAAAAAAATAGTAGCTAGTCTTGATTTTAGACACAAATCCTTTTTCCAAACTTCAGACTAAGCTTGTTATTAATTGTAACGCTGCTCAGTGAGTTAGGTATTCAGTTTGCTGATCTCTCAGCCCTTGTTCATATCAACTGGTCATGCACAGTCACAGACCAATAATATTCTAGTATTTTTTGCCCTGAGAAAATAAACAAAAGAAGAACTGCTCTAGGTACCAGGATAGTGAAATCTAACCAGACTTGCCTGAGCTGTGATCAGAGACCCTGCTCATTTCCCTAAGCTGTTTCTTGTAAGGCATTGGGAAGTAAATATTTTTTAGGGATTGACAGTTCCCCAGAGAGCTTAACCCGCTGAGAAAATGGACACTGGTTGAGTTGGATAGGAACCATAGAACTGAACTGACATGCTTGAGCATCTGTGTTTCCCTTCCTAGTTGATGCATTTCTCTGGTAGCACATTTACTGCCTTTTTATTTTATTCATGGGGAATTCCCGTTATTTCCAGGTATATGCTGGTGCCTGTGTTTTGACTGTGGTCCTCTGTCCTTTACATCCATACTCTGGACCTCTTCTATCTTTTATTAAAGTTGGGTTTTTTTGATCTTTGTCCTACTGTGCCTTAGTTAATTAGTGCAAATGAGGTGTCGTGTGTCCTCCCTAAGAAATGACTTCAGGCTGCTTGTGTCATTACTTGGGGAAGGGAGAGAGAAGCTACAAAAAATATTGCTGCAGGTAAATTGCTGTGTATTTGTTGTCAGAGAGATTAAAGGATGCTTTCACCTTCTCTGGACCAGGGAATATGGAGGGGACTTGATTTCTTTCCCTGGTGATAGGGAATCAATGCTCTGAAAATTGCATAGTTTTTCTGGGGGTAGATCTCTGAGCTGGGTTGTTTGTGAAGATAGGTAGGAAATCGCTGGACTGAATTAATATCTCCCAGCACTGAACTTCTAACATTTATAATTTCTTTCTTCATATAGCAGGAATAATGATGCTATATGAATTAATTAATGCTGGAATATGTTATACTTGCACCTTTTAAGTCTCTGAAAGAAAGCCTGAGCCATTTTAATCTGTATTTTTCCTATATTGTGCACAACAGTTTTCATTGGGATACGATTCAAATGTTTGACTCTTGAAAGTCAAATGTTAACTGAAATAAACTTTTGCTTCTTTCTTTTGATGCTGCTCTTTCTGAAGAATTGTAACTGTTCTGCCATTGGGAGAAATAGAATTCATTGAAGAACTGGCAGGGAAGATAGAAGATTTGATTATTTTTTTTATTATTTTCTCTAAACCTCAATCAGCTTTTGACATGCTTTTGTCTTCGGGAGATGGCTTAGTAAACTTGAAAGGATGTTTTATTCAGTTTATTGTGTCTGCAAAATAAACAGCTACAAGCTATTTCTTGGGCTGGATTGAAAGCATCTTTTCCCTTGTACTTGTTATTGAAAAATACAGGCCTACTGCCCTAAGAAGATAATGTGGTTGAGAGAGGTTGGAATAATCTTTCTATGGTGATGAAATTATTTTTTTTGTATGCATGTGTTTATTTTTTTGTGGTGTTTTGTTTGTTTTATTCCAAAGTGGTGAAATTAAGAATGTTGTTTTAGATGTATGGGTGATATTTCCTTTTGGTCTTGTAAAATAAAGTAATTTTTTTAAAAAAGACAAATACACATAGATCGTCATGAATTGATACAGTAGGTCAGAGGTCATTTCCAGTAGTCTATCCCTGCTCAAATTCTCTCCTACATTTGAATAAATTTTTACTTTAAGAAACGTCTGCTTGGAGAGAGATCTTCACGACTGTAAGTTCCCACTATATATAGATAAAAAAGATTGTATCATAAAGTATAAGCCTAGCTGTTCTCTTTGAGTAGACTCCTGTCCCTTAACTTGACATTTAAAGTCGTAAATTCGTACAGCTACATGCATTTTGGGAAAATACCTCATGGCTGTTTCTCTTCTGCACAGAATTTATGAGTCTTTTGCAAATACTGGTTTTATCCACATTCTGTCCTTCCCTTCATGAAAGAAATTTCAAGATCTGATTTACTTTTAATATGTTTAGAATGGGCTTAATCCAGATTCCCATTGGTTTGAACAGACTTTGGATCAGACTCAAAATAAATGTGTGGATATGGAAGGATAAAGAAGGGAGCAAGAAAACCATCTATTTGCTAACAGCATCACATGGAAAAATTGCCATTAGATTTGGGTTGTATCCTCTACACTTTGGTTATTAGTGCCTTTCTGTCATGACATCAGTTAAACCCCAAACTCAAGAAAAACAATCTGCAAGAATTAAAAGTTTCAGGTTTTTTTTTCCACTTGGTTTTGGGATAAGGTAGTTTGCATAAGGACTGTTGACTGTGGTTTTTAAGTTTCAGGAATAGAATAGAATAGAGGCATTTACAATACAAATACAGAACAAACTAATCAGAAGAAAAAATAAAATTGGAAAATACCAGTTCCAGAGAGATGCTCAATATAACGGACAACAGTAAATGTTATGTACACAGCACAGAAGTTTTAGATGTATAATAGTATTAAGTTCTTTAATAAAGTACATTGATATGAAACACATAATAGCCGTACATGCCCTGTTGAAGAAATAAAATGTGGGGTTTTCTAATAGTTACAAAAACTACTGTGCTGCACCTTCTGCGATGATATATAGTTGCATAAGTTTCTAACTCATTCCTCAAATTTCCATTTATTTCTTGATGAAAAGGCAGATTGAGGAAAAATGCATTTTTCCCATATTGAAAATGTTGTTTTTTGTTTTTTTTTTTTGGCACACTTTACATGTCAGATAGAGCAGTGCACCAACACTTGCAGAGCTAGGAGGTCAAGTTGTGTGCTTATCTATCACAGATGTCCTAAGTCATGGGTGCCTGCGTTGGGGTAGGCGGTCTTGAATGGGTGCAAGACTTGGGTGTGGGAGCATCGGGTGTTAGAAAAGATCTTATTTAAGGTCAGTAGCACATAGAATTTAAGTTGTATCTGTTGCTCCTATTTCTTGGCTTGTTCACTTTTTATATGCTGTTTTCTGCTCTGTCTAGATTTCTGCAACTCTTAACTCTGGCCAGCTTCATCCAGTTCTGAGATAGTCAAGCTGGCAGTGTAGGTCCTTGGAATGATAAATCAATGGGAAAAAAAGTACTTCCAAAGGACTATTCAGATCTAGGTAGGCAAAACTGATGTCCAGACTTGCCTGTCTCTCTTGCTAGGGGCTGGAATATCCTAAAGTTAGGTGGGGTAAATCAGAGTGATTAATCTCTGCCTCCATTTCCCAATTGTAAAATAGTCAGTACTACTACCTTATGTTAAGGGGATGTGAGGATCCTGAAATTAACTGCTTTTCTACAGAAAAGAGCCATGAGAAAGTGTAAATGTTAACAGATAGCTGTACAGAAGTGTTCCTAGTCCTGAATTTAAAATATTTTTCTTCTAAGTCTTTTTCTGCTGAACTGTTGTACCTATCCTTGCATCTATGAAGACAGGAAAGAGTAGCTCTCGTAACGTGAAGAAAGAAGTTCTTAACATATTTCTAAAACAATCTGGGATCACAAGGGAGAGAGTAAGCATGAGAAACATCAGTCTCTAAGGGGGAGAATTTCACATTAAGAGTTTGTTACTGAAACCGCTTTGCAGCCGTAGCTAGAGCCTGCTTAATGCTGACATATGTAAACTGTCTCCAAAGAATCTGTCAAACGCCTAAGACTTTGCTGGAGTAAAATAAAGAAATATAGACCTCATTTATCAGGGCCTACAATCTTTTCCTGCTTATATCTGAAGGTCATTTAAAATGTATTAGAGGTTTAGGATAGGAATGCAAGGCTAATTTGAAACCTGGTTCTAGGATGACCGATTGTGTTAATATTCTTCATACTGTTTAAACGAAAGCATAGTGTCCGTGTGACAGGGCGTCATTAGCTAGGGATCCAAAGTGACGTGGCGTTGCCTGCTGAAATAGCTGTTTCTTTTTTACAGATAATGCTGTATAATTCCACTTAGCTTTAATGGCCCCAAGGCTCTTAAAGTAATGAACACCTAGAGCAAAGCTGGGTGAGGAAATACAAAAAGCTGGCAAAAACTCAGTGCTCACAGATTGGAAATCTCGTGCTTTGGCTTTGGACTGAATGTGGAGAACTCTCCAGCACTCCCCTGGCCCCTTCCAATGTTTTCTCTGACATATTTGGCCCCTGACCAATTTTCCCAACTGCTCCCAAGCCCTCTCTAATAGTCTTCTAACCCAGTTGGATGTTCCCTCAGCAAATTTACGCCCTTTCCATTGGCAGAGATACGAAGTTCTCCTGCTTCAGGGGTAATGTTGAAGATAAATGTGCTTTCAGCCTTCTTCCTCTCAAAGGAGGTCATTCCCAGTATTTTATGGTAGCTGAATTCTGTTAATGTCATTTGAGGTGTTGCACATTTATTCTGAATGTGGCCGCAGGGAGCAGACGGGCTTGGCATTTGAGCGGGAACGATCCCCTTTCACACCATCCTAGGGACAATGTCTTGGTACTTCTAAGGAAATTAATTATTTTAGTAAGATAAGTAGAGATGAAACAGTTGAAATGAAAGGCAGATGTAAGGAGACCAACTTCCATCTAGTCAAAAGATGACGTGAGGGCGGCATTGGGCCTAGTCTGTCCTAGTGTGAAACTGCTGAGCAAATAGTCCTTGCTCGGAGAGGCACCTGGGCCCACCTCCCTGGGAGCAGGGTCCTGCTGGGGAACTAGAGGATTTGTTTGGAACACCACTTGAGGTGACATGCCCGGATCTGTTTTGTGTCATTCCTGTTTCACTAGGCAACCTTCTAACTATTTTTATCTCTCACTCATTGTCCGGGCCTGAGTTTGCCTGTGGAATAAGGGTGTTCAGGTACCCTTGAACATGTTCATGCCATTCAGTGTGAAAAGTATGGAACAAATTTTGCATCTGCCTCTCTTTTATATCTCTGGTTTTCTGATGAAAATATTAATCAGTGTCACTATAATATAACTGCTTTTATCTTTAATGTGTTTGTCCTGGCACTGTGCCTTTCGGGTACCAGTGTGCTGATGTCCCCTTTGGCAGATCATGTGGCAGTGTTTATCTTTCTCATTTATAAAGAATAAATTCATGTACCTACAGTATTCAGGAAATACAAAGTCCAGTCCAAATTCCTGATAAGAAGGATATTAAACATTGTGATTCTTTGGCTGCTCTTGATGCAGCGTCAAAGTCCTTGCTTCTATATGCAGTCCTATAAAGCCTCTTTGTGATAGGCAAGTAGGTCTTATTTGAACACACTGAGTCATTCTCAGAGATAATTAAATGTAATTTTGAGGTCACTGTAGGTTGATGCAACCTCTGATAAATATGATGTTATCTAGTGCAATGATATTTAATCCTGTGGTTCTGGTGAAGACAGAGCAGCTGTGAGGGAGAGTAACCAGTATGAATGTATCTGCCAACAGCCCTGCGTCAAATGAACAGTCCTCACAGCTTGTGGTATCCTCTGCAGATATTTCCATATGTCTTGCATAATAAATTATTTTTTGAAATAAAGAGCATAATTATTTTTATATGGTAATGTTAAAAAAACCAAACAAACACACAAACCCAAACAAACTTTGATTTTGAAAAAGGATTTAGTGATGCAGGTTGGAAGCTTTCAGTTTTTATTTATACTTTACTTTTGGGCAGTAACTCTGCCTGGCAGACTAGGAATGTTTCACAAACAACACTTAAAATTTGATCTCTCTTTTCTGGTAGTGAATAGCTATATTACATTGAACATGGTGAACTGCCTATCCATAATAGTGGATTCCTGAAATACTCTGAAGAGTAAAGATGTTTTACATACGTCTTCTATGGATATTTGCTCTGCTTCCTCTTGAATTTTCCTGGGAATGGAAACGAATATTCAGACAATAGGTTTGCTTCTGCAGGAAGAGTTATTAATTCAATTTAGAATATATTATTAGAGAGATGAGTAAAAGCTAGTCTATATTTCAAAAAAATTTACAATTAGGAGTCAAGCCAGACTAGGAAAAAAATTCTTTCATCATGCTTTAGAAATTTATTCTCTTGGCATGTTTGCAGATGTGGTTTTAAGAGCTTATCATGTGCTATGTTAAATATTTAAACCTAAAAATACTCTGGTTGGGTAGAAAAAGGCAATGGCAGAAAATGGAAGATTCTTGTGTCAGAGGTGACATTGTTTTGAGCTCTTTGAGAAAGAGCAGGAAGTTTAATTGTGTTAAGTAGCTAAAATGTTAGACGCGCTTTCCCAAGCTGCAGATTTAATATGGAATTTTGGGTCCTGTGATTCTGTGGCCTTCAAACTGAGTTCCTGTTTGCTTGAGCTAGCTCTGCATCTGCAGCGTGTCCAGAAATCTGCATCTAATGAGTATAGAAATGAGTGGCAGCATGAATATGTTGAGTGGCAGCAGTCTAGATTGGTTGACCAATTTTACATATGCTTTGCTATATGAGGACTGACTATTAGAAGTTACAACCATGACAGTCTCTATTGATGGGTCAGGCAGTACCACCTAGAAGCCTGTCCTTATCCAAGCAGCCAGCTGCTAAAAACTGACAGAACAGCCCAGCTGTTTGAGTTTGCTGAAGGCTGAAAAATATATCTGGGAATCATATTTATATGCTTACTCCGTTCTTATACCACTTACATATTTTGTTTGCACTGTGTTCTAGTTGGATCTGCAGTATCAACTGGTACGGCTACTTCATACACACAATTTTCTTAGGAGCTTGCACTGAAAATCTGACACTGGTCGTTGATGATATGAAGGCTTCTCTCTTTCTGATCTTGGACTGCCTGAAGGCAGTAGGTTGTCTTTTTGTTCTATGTACAGTGCTAACAGAATATAATCCTGTTCTGTGCTAGGTAGTGGATTAAATATATTGGATAGCTTAAAGTTACTCTGCTGTATAAATGTTTGCAGGGTCATTGTGTAAAGTACTATATTTAAAATGGTTTTGAATCCGGAAGCAATCACAGCCACTGCTTTCAAGACTCTGCACTTATTCAGCTCTTGTGGATAGAAATACCTCTTAAAGAATAGGAATTGAGCCATTATTGTGTCTTGCCTTGAATTATGAATAAATTTACTGCACGGAATTATTACTAATGCTTAAGACAAGTGCACTGGTCCAGTGACTTCATACACAGTAAGTTCTCTCTTCTCCCAGTACAATTTAGTTGGAAGAACTATAAATCTAATTCCTTAAGTCTTTCATGTTAAGTCATGGGTTGCTTTTATGAACTTTATTACCAGAGAGGAGTAGAAGCTTATACAGTGAATTCTTAATAGATTTAGTATGGTCTAAATGTCTCCTTTTCCACCTTTCATCATCACGCTGCAACTGAGTAAACCTAAATACTCTTTTTCTGATGACAGTTCTCCCAGCATAATCAAATTATTATTATTAAGTTGTTAATAGTATTATGGCAGTCAGTCCATGTAACAGACTTGTGGTCGTATACCTTTGTATGAATAATACGGTGTTTACTTTTCTCGTAAGAGTCTGTGTTTATTTAAATAATAAATGTCAAAAATAATGTTAACTTCAGCATGGTGATCGAAGAGCTTGGAAATGCCTTGAGGGATTGGAGCAGTAGGTAGTTGCCTATAATTTGTTAGGGACTTTTTTGATTATTAGTTGTCAAGAAAGTTTTAGAAGTACAGGGTGTGGTGGTGACAAATTAGTAGGCTGTGCCTGGAACATCTTGATCTCCCTGAAATAGTTAACGGTTTATGATGAAATAGTTACAGTTTAATAGCTGAAAAGCTGAAAAGACTCTATTCTTGAACAGAGCAGCAGCTTATGTTTCAGATACACAGGGTATTAAGTGCCTGTTCAAGTGACTCTCATAAACACTTTGCTGGATTTCAGTGGCTTCGTTCACATGAATTAAATTAAGCACATGCTAAAAAGCTTGCAGGAACTGAAGCCCATCTGAACATTGTATTTCCATGGTAGCTCTGGCTGCCCAGGAGTATTTGCACTGTGTTCTCGCCTTCTGATAAACTTGGGAAAACACAAAAACGTGCAATTGTACTTGCGTTTGAAAGTGTGAGTCTTTTGCTGTTAAACTTCTGAATAGATGCCAAAAAATTTAAAATATTTCAAATAAAAAATGGCAGGGGTCAAATAAAGCTTAATCTGTAAGAATCTCCATGTGGATAGAAAAAGAGATCTCTGTTAAGAATTGTCCATGAAAGAAAGCATGGTGGAGGGAGCTTGGGAAAAATAAATAAATGATCTTCTGTAACTCAGTGTTTATCAGAAAAAGAAGGATCTTAGCAAATCCTTCACAGAAGAGGAATAAAACCCCAAATATAAACACCGGGGAAAGTGATTGATCTAGAATTATTTCCTCCTTCCTTTCTCGCCCCTCTTAGCTGACATGGTGATGAAAAGAGAGGATTAAAATGGGCTTCTTAAAAGCCAAAATTGTATTAGGAAATGATTAAAAGCACACTGTATTTCTTAAAGTGAAGTTTTGCTCTTTCTAGTCCAGCCTTGCTGCAAAGCATTTTCAGAAAAGAGCAAGAGAGAAGGAGAGGAGAACTTGTAGATCATTCTAGCTTTAATTATTCATGGATAATAATATCTGTGGAATTTTCCATTTGTTATCCCTGTCCGTCGTTCACTGAAAACCCAGTGCACTCCTGAAGACACATCTACACCCAGGAAGGAGTTTTGGGTTAGAAACTGCTTCTACTCTTCTGTTTGGAGTTGTAACTACTGTAACAGTGAGAATCCATCCACACAGGAGCTGAGGTATGGAAGCAGTGGAATGACATAAAAGAATCGAAATTCTCTCTGTGCAACATGCCCCACCATCACTCCCCCTGACTGCCCCATCCCCTCCCCCAAAAAAAAGGAAAAAAAAAGCTGGCGAGAGGATGATTATGTAGCAGTAGAGAAATTTCTGAAATTCAGGATCTCCCAGCCTAGACAAATTGACCAGAATTACAGTTGTGATTTCCCCTGAAAACATAATGATTTTAGTGTGAAAAGATTCCTCTGTTCTTTGAATCTGTTAATTAATTGAGAAAAAACACTGTTATGGTTAGCAGGAGCACTACTCAACCTGAAAAGATGCCCACAAACCAGGGGACAATGCTGTAAAATCTGTTAAATAGCTGACCTACATTTTTCAGATATTGGGATGAGATCTGCTGGCATAGTTGAGGCAGTGGCCAGCCCCTCAGCAGCCTCATACTTCTTAAGTAGTGACAGGAATCTGCTAACAGTGTTTAAGAATTCAAAGATGGCTCATTATGGCTTTGATTTTCCTCCTAAGTCATTCTCCCTATTTCTGAAATGCATAGGAAGGTATTCTAATTCTTAAATGAATTTACTAATCAGGTTGGAGAACACTGACATCTGTTATTCAGTGCTGTGACTCGGATGAAGGCACCGATCCTGCAGCATAAATAAGACATTTTATTGCGGTTTGCAGTTACCTGAAAGCCATTCACTTGTAGTGTGTGGAACAACAGTAGCTGCCTGATTTGGTGTGAGTATCCCCTCGATAAACTACAGCTAGCAAGCAGCACCATGAGCCCACCCCTTGTTCCTTGGAAGCCTTTAACACTTAGGAGAGGTGCTGAGTTACAGCCCTGGCTTATCGGGAAGGTGCTGCTTTGATGCTTCCACAGAGGTTAAGTTCAAAGTAAGTGGATTGAGGGTAACCCGATAGGATCTCGTTTGTGTGCTAGTGACCAGTTTAATTCAGGAATGAGACATGGCTCTTGCCTGGTGGCAGGGTGGCTCCAATGTACCTTGCTGAAAGTCGTCTAAACTTTTTAAAGTTATGGTTGTATGATATGCAGGGATGAAAAAACTTGGCTCCCTAAGTTCAGATTTCAGTCTCCAGTTCTGCATGAATGTAAGGAAACAAAGTGTAATCTCTTATATCTTCTGACATTTTTTATTTTCATGCATCAGATACGCATATTTGTATCTCTTAAAACCTCTTAGGTCAGTTTTTGTGGCCTAAGAGGAATTTCAGTTGTTCAGAAAAGCACGGTCTGAAACTTTTTCCTTAATAATTGAAGCCAATAGATGATCCCAGTAGTGAAGTTTCTTTCTTTCTTTCCTTAATTGCAAGCACCAGCAGAAAGCTGTGGTTAAGACACTGACAATAGAATAAATAGCTGACCTGATGGAGCATGCTTGGGCTGCAGCCAGGAATCTCATCAGTAGATACTCGCTCCTTGGGGAAATGGTTCTTTCTCTTGGCTTTGTAAGTCTTGTAGTAACCTATTTAAAAGTAAAAAGCTTGCTTTTTTTTTTTCCTTGCTTGCTTTATTTTTAACCAAGCGTTTATAAAAATTCCAACAAGATGGTATGGTAGTGAATAAGAGAATAATACTATCTCTGAATTATTGGTTCTGCTTTTGTTTATATTAATATACATCCAGGAATGTGTGTTGTGAATTTATTAGGTTTAGATAACCCTGAGCGAGACTGGTATTATAGCTCAGTTCTGTAAAACGTTGTGTTATTTCCAAAGCACCATGTACGTAAAACCCATGGTCTGGAATTCTGTTCTCTCACAAGTTCCAGCATACAGAGACTGCAGCATAAATATATGATCAGTATATTAATTATCTGAATAATCAAAGTGAATGCCTACCGGTGGCGTTTGCTGGAAATTTCGTTTGGTGGTCAGAAGTAGAGGAAGTGGCAGCTCCAAGCTGTTGGAGACTGACTTTCACCCTGCCAAGAGCTGTGTAAAGAACCAGAGGTTGTTCCTGTTGTACCTCTGTGGGGTAGAATGTGGGTATAAGAACCACTGCTATGGACTGTGAAGGAAATCTGTTTTAAATTATCTAAATACAAACCGCAGTATTCATCTGATAACTCCAGTCATGGACTGGTGCTTTACATTGTTTGACCAGTGAATTTTTTTTTGGCTGTTGAGTGAATGGAAAGTGTTTCTTGCTGACTCTTCTCAAAGATTGAAGATGTTTTGTGGATGCGATTTGTGTATTTCTTTGGCTGTTGGTGACACAGAAGAGTAATTTACAGAGTACAGAGCTGATTCTTGAAGGAAAAAAATGATACTTTTAGGAACAAAAAATGACAGACATGAAAGTTGCATTTCTGATGATATAGGGAAGACCAGAGCTCATTTTATGCCTGAATTTGTTATCTGGATAATCAAAGTTAATCACCGACACTTTGGGTTAAAAAAAAATAGAAAAATTAACTGTAGATGTCCAAGCCATCTACACCAAATTTAAACCATCAACCAATTGTTTTTTCCTGCTGAGAAAGTCGTATAAATTGCTTGGGGCATGTCATGTGTTGCGGGAATTTATGTGACTATTCCAGCTCCACCACTCATGTGAAATGGAAAATCTTTCACCAAGTCACCAGGTTTGCAGAAAACTTTGAGTGCTGAAATCACTCTTCTCAGGTAAAAAAAAAAAACAACAAAAAACAATCTAGAAGCAAAACTGGGAAGAAGTAAAAATGAAGTGAAATACAGTTCGGATTTTGTTTTTACACACACCAGAACAACGCTTCCCATGGTCTACTTCTGTTTCTTATATCAGTTTGTACGTAGAAATATATTTATTCTTGTTTTCTTTTTAGGTGATCCTGATCCTCACCAAATATTATCATACTGACATGGGGAAAGTGCTGGAGAGCTCTCTGTGGAGGTAAGTTCTCTGCTTTTCTTATGAAGTTTCTCCTCACTGTTCTCAGAATAGATCCATCTCTTTTTCTTTCTGAGCTGTTGCTGAGTTGAGTTGGTAGCTGAGTGATGCTAATATAGCAAGATTATCCAGATTGTCATCAGCTCTTACTCCTCCTCCTCTTTAAATGCAGTTTCTGCAGTTCAATAAGGAGGAGTTCGAAATGAGTTTTAACAGCAGAGACAAACAATGATAGCGAGCATAAGGTACCTTCCTGATGCCACTTTGCAAGATGCCATTCTTTTCCTTTTTGTAGAAATTTTGCCTCAAAGTTACTTAAAAGCTTTGAAATACTTAAGTCAGGATGTGTCTGTCTGGAGTTCTTACTGCTCTTGAGTACTGGACTGAGATTAGTAAATAATCTTGATTTGGAAGCGGTCACGACTGGAGGAAATGTAATACCAATGCAGGATATAGTGTGTTTTATGACAATTGGGAATATGTAGTAATCTAAATTTCTAAAATGATTCGTATTTCCTTCACTTTCATAAATTCAGATATCAATATGGTGGTTGCCTGTGTGTGCACAAATTGCACGTGCAGATGTGTATCAGCACAAAGTCAGGGCTAGGGTAAGCCTAGGTTATACTAGACATATCTTCTCATGTCTTAATTCTCTTTTGCTAAGTGGGCTTTTTATGCTCTAGTTTTCTCTGCAACTGTATAAACATTTCACCACAAATTTTTGATAGATCCATTATGTACACGTCAAAAAGAATGTGTTTCATGGTTATCAGTAAATATAATACTGCTCTAATATTTGCTATGCAAGTTTTGGTGGGTTATCTGTAGCAGTAGAAGTATTCTTGAAATATTCTGCCAGGATATCTAAATAATTGTTATAAATGACAGAAGACTTATTTGAGGAGCCTTCTGTGAAATTCTTACGTAGCCAGTATGCTTCAGGTCTAGAAACAAATGGGTTATCTAATACCTTGTGGCTCTGGTACTTGTAAGCTTTATACTGTCCCAAGAGACTCACACATACAGATGAATTTCAAGGAGCTTTATGGAGACGAGCCAAGGAAAGGAATGGGCAAGAGAACAGGGGGTGGGAAAAGTCTATGACTAGGACATGCTGCACGCTAGCCTTGTTACTTATTTTGAAGGAGGCTGCGTTGTTTTAACCTTGTGGGATTTCTCGTAGTGACAGCGTATCTTTGCAAAACCTTGTTGTCATACTAGTGGCTGAGTAGTACCCTCTGACCAGGGGCAGGGGTCCATGCAGCACCAGGGGATTTTGAAGTGAAAAAGAATCTTCTCGTCATAAAAAGGGGTATTCAGGAAAGAGAGGAAGATCAAATGTAGACCGCTTAGTGTGGGCTTAGGCTTGGCGTTTTTAGGGCTGTGCTAGTTTGTTTGTAATTATCCTTTAAACTCACAAGATGCGGAATTAATTGCACATTTGTTTCTGTTTGAATTTTTGTCCAACATCTTGTGCAAAGAAGACAGCCAAGTGACAATTTGGATACTCCCATAATTGTGTGAGCACACGTTGCTTGCCTGTTACGTGCCCCTGGCCTATACAACATGTGCAATATGTTTCCAGTTTTGCTATCCATGCTTCAATGTAATCTATCATAGAAGTCTTCTAAACTTAGTTAGACTCTGCAAAAATAAACACTTTTCACTTTCAAAATAAACATAAAACAGTCTTCAGATCATGTTGCTTTCTTTTGAGAGCATAAACACTTTAACCAAGGTCATTCAGACCATGCTGACTGTTGATGTAAAGAAGAACTGGTGTGAACTAGCGTTCAGGTAAAACTGACGCTGGTGTGCATCACAGGGAAGTAAGACCCTTTCACTTATGACTAACAGGTGCACAAGATGTGTTTGTTTACAAAACTAGGACGGAAAAGCTGTAAAGAACCAACTTCACAGAATTGTCACGATTGAAAAAGACCTCTAAGATCACCACATCCGACCATCAGAAAAAAAACCCCACAACAACAAAAAAAACCCCTACAAAACACAGAAAAGATCTTCAGTTTTTAAGATTAGCACTTAGACCATCCCTAGATATGTTCTGCTCTGGGCTCACCTCCTTCCTCTGCCCATTGTGGTGTAAAAGCAGTGCATGTGATTGTCAAGCTAGTGCAAAAATATCAAATAGTGCCTCCCTCTCTGAGTAGTAGTTTATTATTTGTACTAAATAAAACAAAAATAAATACTGCATGAAGCTGTCCAGGAAGTCAGGGGACTTCTGTGGTTTTCTCCATGTAAAATGGGTGGGTGTAAATTGGTGAGGCTTCGTGTTTGCTGACGGAGCCGGGGTGTTGTACTCACGTTGGCAGCCTGCCCAGAATGCACAGTGTGTATATTTTTAAACCTTTTTGTTTGATTCTCTTTTGCATTCTTCTCATTTGCGTCAGAACAAATATACAGTAAAACAGGAGTGGAAAATGGTATAGGATTTTTTTTTGTCAGTGGACAAGAGCCATTAATCTTTGTGAGGTTTCTGTGCCCTGGAAGGATTGGATCCTGTTCACTTGGTTCCTGAATCACTCCAATGATTTCTTCTTCCTAACTTGCCTGGTTAGATCATACCAGACACTTGATTTTCTTTAAGTGAAAATAAACTTGTTTTATAACCTGATCAGTCCCCACCAAGTTAATTTTTTTTAATGCTGTTAATCACAAACTCTTATCTTGCCAGTCAGTGGGGATGCTTATTTGTTCCCACAAGGAATTGAACTCAGCTCGTCACCATGGACACAAGGGAACCTCCGCAGCACTCACCGAATCTGTACCACATCCTCATCCCACACACGGCCAAAAGGTGCAGACGCTCATGGGCAAAGGCAGAGCTGCACCACCCGCTGTAGTTGTACGACAGCCACAGCCCACCTAAATTTGAATTACCGTGGGATTTTTCCATTGTTGGATAAACAGAGAAAATCGTGCAGGGTAATGAAAATCTTGACAATTTTTTACTAGCTGTAGCCATGTCTGGTTACACTGAAGAGGTGGAGGCATAAATGGTGATGGAAGTGTGTAGTTGGAGGACACCAGGTTGTGCTGCTCTAGTCAGCTGTTTCTGATACTTTGCTTATTGAGTCGTAGTTAAGGTTGGGATAAATTGTATAGTTATTCGACTCAAAATAAGGTAAGGAAATAAACAGAGATGACATTGCCTCTTGAATATAAATTAAAATGACTTACTGAGAAGGAACAAAGGTTTGTTTTCAGGTTTCCTTTTAGTTTCTAAACTGCAATAGGTATTGGGAGTACAGGTTGATGGTCGTGTTAGGCATCATTAGCATAATGAAAAAACAGATACTGTGACTTAAAATTAAGATACTAAGATTATCTTCACAAATTGTGCATATATTGGAGATACTTTGCATGCTAGTGCTGTTCTTGTCAGAGCCCACGCACTCTTTATCCAGCACCTTTACAGTATGAAGGACCTGAATCAAACAGACTTTTTAGGATAATAGATACTTGAATATGTCTTTATATACTTTATGGACCAACTTGTGCGTAAATATAGGTGCACATATTTTATAACTTCAGGTGTGTGCTTGCATGCATTGCATGCCTGCAGCTTTAGATGTATGGACTTGAATCTTAGAATAAAGCATTTTAGCCGCTAAGAAATGAATGCTAATACTTGTCTGTATGCCTAAAGTTAATTTATCCTAATAATTTCCCTTGGAAATACATGATGGTGATGATGATGACGATTCCATTTTATACACGGCACAGCTGAGATGGTAACTGATTGCTGAGGGTTATGCTGTGACTCAGCACTGTATGGCCAAAGAATTGGCTTCCAACTTCGTGCTTGGACCGGCTGAGAGTCCGATTTCTGGTATGTGTGCAGCCTCCCCCTTCTGAGCTTTGTCTAAGCAATGAATAATAGATGCTGATCATTTCTAATAAAGTTTTGATTGCGTATCATCAAGCTATAATGATAGTGGTGCTAAAGCAACTTGCTGTGTAATTGCCATTGTTCCCAGTGGCATCACCATGTTGTTATTGCTCCACCACAGCAAAACAAAGGGCATTATTTGATATTAACTGTACACCTCTCAGCATTGCATGCTGATCCCTGGCTAGGCCTGTTTTCAGAGATATTGGGATATTTTGCTCTGTGTTGTAGATAATGAACTGCTAAAGAAACAGACTTCCCTGCCACTTAAGTGTGGTTGGATATCCTACCTGAACTTCCTGGGAGTCCTTATTCCAGATGCAACTGAAGGGTAGAGTGAAGTTGTAGCACTGTGTGAGGAGGTTGTGAGTCAAGTCAATGGCTGGGCAGCTGGAGATGAGAAGAGTTGGATGAGCCTCCAAGATTTGGCAGACCTCAAGCAGTCAAAAAAATCTTGGTAGTGTGGCTGTTTTATATCTGCACCCCTAGAAAGCCACGAATTCAGGGCAAGACCCATTTGTACAAGCCCACTGGTTGGCAGAGGTGATCAATGCACAGTGCTTTGGGCATTTACACGAAGGTGTATGCCTATACTAAGGTTAAGATCTGGGCTATAAAGAGCAGGAGACTATTTTAAGGTAGATAGAGTGAACAACAAACCACTCAGGAAAGTAAAATTTCCAGATCCTTTGTGACTCTCAGAGTGTGAGAAAATGAGTACGGGCATTTGTTTCCAAATTCTTTGGACTTATAAATGAAACTCACTTCACCTATATCCTGAAATTAATTTAAAAGGCAAAACAAAAAAAATCCAAAACATAATAGAGTCTGGTGCCTCAGTGAAAGTCTTTTTTTGTGGTAAAGTGCTGCTTACTAAGTGGGCAACTGTACTCTGCAGGAACTTGCGCTTCCAGATGGTCTCATATTGTGGTTCTGCTTTGAAAAGTGGCTTTGTAGAAATGGCCCCAAGGGATGGAGTTATTGAGTTTGTGATTTCCCTGTCAAGTTTGCTCTCTTGCCAAGTAAAAACAAACAAAAAAAGGACCTTCTAATTATTAACTCAGCAAACTCAGCTTGGGAGCTAATGTCTAGCTGTACTTTCTTGGGCTAATGCATCGAATCATAGAATTGTCAGGGTTGGAAGGCACTTTCAAGAGCATCTAGTTCCAACACCCCTGGCATGGGCAGGACACCTCCCACTAGAGCAGGTTGCCCTGAGCCCCATCCTGACTGGCCTTAAAAACTTCCAGGGATGAGGCTTCCACCACCTCTCTGGGCAACCTGTTCCAGGGTCTCACCACCCTCATGGGGAAAAACTTCTTCCTGATGTCCAATCTAAATCTACCCTCCTCTAGTTTGGATCCATTCCCCCTTGTCCTGTCACTGCCCGACATCCTAAAAAGTCCCTCCCCAGCTTTCTTGTAGGCCCCCTTCAGATCCTGGAAGGCCACCAGAAGGTCTCCTGGCAGCCTTCTCTTCTCCAGACTGAACGACCCCGACTCTCTCAGCCTGCATCATTCTGAGTAATGCAGGTTCTCCAATCAAAATAGACTGCCCTCAATTTATACGTGTGCAGCTCTTTTGTCCTTCTGTTATATCCTTATTCACACTTGTTCCACTGTGAAAAGGTTTTGGGCAGCACCATTGAAAAGGCAGTCCTATAATTAGGATTTTATTTCTCTTATTGAACAACAGATTTTTATGCTCTCTTTGATCATATTTCTGTATTCACCTAATAGCGTTACAAATACTTTCATTATCTTCACTGCAATTTCTGTCTTGCTAATACCCTACAGTGCATCATTACGAGCTGAATTGTGCAGGAAAGTCTCTATTTTAAATTTATTTTGGGCATTTAAATGGAGCTGTAAAAGTAGAGGTAGAAAGTGAATGTAGTGGATTTCAGCCTATCATGGGTGTCAGGTAAGAAAAATAGGTAAAAGACAAAGGAAAAGCAAGGAGCATGTCTTGACAAACCTTAGGACATGCAAGATATTGGAGAGATGATTACTGATGTTTTTAGTGGGCAGCGTTATTTATTTAGAGACCTAAAGGGTGCCAGTGTTGCAGCGTGTTTCTCCAGTCGGTGCTCTAATGGACACACAATCCCAAGCCAGTACACTGACAACAGCCGTACTGTCGCCTTGGCACTGCACTCATCCTGTCATGTGTTTTGGCTGTAGCTTTTGACCATGCAATGAAGGAATGAACTTTGGTTGTGGATGTTGGGAACCGTTCTTCGAGTCATGATCTGTAGACCCCCCTGAAGGAGATAGCTTTTAAGTGACTCTCCAGGACACAGGATTTAGCTTAAGGAGGTCCTTTTTATATAGAGAGAGCATTAAAAAAATATTTGGATGTATCAAGGTCTGAACTGAAAAAAAGAAACCCACAAGCAAGTAAAAGCTACCGAAGAAGCGTATCCAAAATTCTGTACTGAGTGTCTGTTGCTCACAGATGAGAGCGCTGTTGTAACTACTCTTCCAAGTCTTCAACAACTTGGAGTGCTGGCGATGATTTTGAATGTTTACATGTTTCTACGCTAGTTTGTGAATACACAAAGAATATACGACACATGGATTAACATCCAGTTGGAAAGCTGTGATTTATAGAGTTAAGAAAAGGCTTTTGCTTGCAATACACTTGTGTTTATTGGAGCTGGTTGCAGCACGGCTGCCGAGCGTGTTAAATATATCTTGGAGCATGGAAATACGGCTACTTTACATGTTGATTTCTTTTTTTTCTGTAATGCTCCTTCTGGAAAAGGAATTAAATCATTGTGAGATATAAGTCATAATGAGTAAGTCAATTTATTAAGAAAGAATAGCCATTTATTTTAAATGGTTTAAGAATCCTGTCCTGTTGTTTGAGTAACTCGAACCTAAGTCCTAGAATTTCTGATTGCTTTAACTGGAATTGGTATCATAAACACTTTTTATAGGCGCAGACTGTGTGGGAATTGCACAACAGGTTCTTGTTTTAAGTAGATTCCTTTTGGCTGGAACTGACAGTAATAGAAAAAGCAGTCTTTCCTACCCAGAACCCACCCAGGTCGGTAGCAGTTGGAAGCTCAGGAAGGCCACTTCACTGGAATTTCCTCAGATCTGTCACGGTGTCTTATTGCATAACTCTTCCTACAACAAATGATCATCTTTCTTGCTAGGCTCAGCAGACAGCTTTAAGGTGAGGAGTGAGTGAGAGGAACAGTGTCCTTCTATTCATTAATCATCTGGAGGGGGTTGTAATTTTGAGCGTCCGTTGCTTTTTTTGTTGCCCTCTCTCCCAGCATAAAAGAGGGAGGCTTCTGCTGGCACTGCCCACGCTACGCTGCTATATGAGAATTGCAATCTCAGAGCTTTTATTGAGGTGTGATTCTTCAGGACTAAATTCATATCAAAACAGTTGAGCCATCAGTTTTTAGCTGATCAGAAGTGCTTTGCTGCACTGTCATCCATTAACTCCCACTGTCAGCAGGGCCAGCGCAGCGGGGAGGTGCGGGGTCCGTAACCTAGGGGCAGGTGGAATGACACTGTATTATATATATTAAGCAATATTTCCTTTGCTACTCTGCAAAATGGAATAAATAAGAAACCACAATCAAAGCAGCTGGTTTCATTGCTCATCACTTTTTTTATGATGATGAATGAGGTGTAAAAAACTGAGTAGGATATCTTTTCAAAACCTAAAATGGGCGAAGCGATGGCTTAAGGGAGCATATGGTAAAATAGATTGGACGTTGCACTCAGAAACTGGTGGTACTGCTGGTTCCACCTTCAACCTACTCTGTGACTTTGTTTGAAGAACATACTGTCCCCATGCTTTCCTTTGCCTGGCCTTTGCCCAATTTGTTTCTTTGGAATATAAGTAATTTGGAAAACTGATTGTGCCAGTGCAGTGGGACCCCCATGAGTGCTGGGGCTGCAGTGCTTTGTTAATACAATTAATGGGATGTAGCTGTAACATTTAGGGACTTTTGATGTTTGTCTCCTTAATTTTTCTGACTTGAGTCTGAGGAGAACAGGAGGCGACCAGAGAGCACTGATAAACCACGAGACATCTGAAAATGGCCAAAACTTTCCCTCCAAAGCATCTAATGACGAAGCACCTTTTTCAGCTACTGTTTTGAAAACGCTGTTTTGCCACCCCCCGTCCCCCACCCCCCGTTACTTCTCTTGGTGTCGGTCACCTTGTGTCACTGTTGTGGTATGTGGCATCCTAGCAGCTCCGCTCGCTCCCGCGCTATGTGCGGTCTGCTCCAGTGCGTCCCCTGTGAACCGATTGCAAATTAATTTGGTTGTTGGGACTGAATGAATGACCAGCTGCATAGTTAATTATGCAGAATGCTATAGAAAGATGTAGTGTTAATGTTTTACACTCTCATTATCCCTGCAGTATGGAATATATATATTTTATTTTTTTTTCAGTGTGAAAATAACAAAGGCGGTATTTCCCACATCACCGATTTATTAGGAACTCTGTATTGTTAGGCAGCTTTTTCTGCTTTAATTTGGTAGGGATTGTGACAATTAAACTCCTTGCAGGACAGATTTTGAAATGTAAATGTAATCTCATGTGCTGAAGAATTTGAGGGTGTGGGTAGTTTACAAAAATCAAACACATTTTACACTAAGGTTTAAATGTCTTGATTCTTTTTGGTGTTCAGAAATCTGGCAGGTTAGTTGAGAGTTGTTCCTTCTTCTCCCTGCAACCTCTCATTGAAAGGATGACTGGTAATTAGTCAAGTAATCAATGGAATCTCCGTTGCACTGACTTTTGGTTGTTTTGTTTGTTTTTATTTTGCTGTTATGTTGGGGTGTGTTTTTGTTGGTGTTTTTTTTTTGTGTGTGTGTGTTTTGTCTTCATATGATACCTCATTATGTCCCTTCATACTTCTGCTTCCCCTCTTTCCCTTTTGCCATCGTTTTGTCATATTGCATATAGAGCAGGGATAGCAACTCGTTTTGCTTCAACAAATACCATTCTTGAACTAATCCTCAAAAAAGATATTTCATTTTCTCACCAATTTTCTCTGTTAGTGGCCTTTTCCTGCAAGCTATTACCCTCTCTGTTTCATAGGGCTGGGTTTTTGTGTCTCTTAGGCCTGACTTCTCCGGTCCAGACTGGAGAAGCTGCTATTTGGATGAGGTGTTAAGTGCCTACCAAAAGTTTTTTCATGTCGACCTAACATGTCAGCTCCAAGGCTGGCTTTTGAAGCTGTTCCAAAACCAATGGCCTTCTGATGGCAGAACTTTCCCCCGTAGGTGCTTTGACAGACTGTAGATATTTTCTTGATTTAGGATCATGTTTGGTCTCAATTTTCTATCATAAGATCTGAAACTGTAATTTCTATCAGGGAGGAGAAAAGTAGCTGCTATCGCCTAATAATTGAAAAGCACCTGTCTGCATTAATTATTTTATTTTTTTTCCGAAATCTGGTATGTACTTTCTTTGCCAAATGGGTATTGTTTTTCTTCAAGGGGATGCCTGCAGTTCAAATTATACCCCCTGATAATTTTTTTTTATCAAAATATCGCAATATCAGTGAAATACACCCACCCTTGGGCAAAAGCCAGGGAAGCAAGAAAAGCAGATATGCAGTAAAGTGTGCCGCCTTAATATCAACAAGACTAAGAGTGCAGCTCGAAAGCATCCACATCATTCAGCCGTTTGCTATCCAGTCTTTCAAGCTTTCCTTTCTGGCAGGAAGAGGATGTACGGTCGTGCTTTCTCCATGATTCAGCTGGTTTTCTGTAACCCTCATCCCTCCTTAGGATTGCTGGCCGTTCTGAAGACTTCAACATAAAATGTTAACCCATGGGAGAGAAAATTATTTTAAATTTTACTGTCTTCCAAGAATTTGGAGACTTATCACTCTTTTATCCTAATTGTTGCCATATGCTGTCCGCTCACTCCTTAATTCTGTAATGTCTCTTTGGGATAGAATTTAAAAACAAAGTTTTGCTGTTCTAAAGTACACCGGCTACAGTCTGAGATTTCTTTCTCTTTACCCTACCCCTAGGCAGTGTCTGTGCTAAATACTGGTCTCTCAGGTTTCAGTAGGTTTTAATTGGCTTTTTCTTTAGCCTGACGTGTAAAATAAGAAAAATAGTAATATTTTTACTTTTTAGCCTCATTTAAAAATAATTGGAAGCAAAATATACGTGTGACGGCGTTTTGTGTAATGATTTCAGGTGCATAATACTTAAACTCTTTGTGCTGTTTTGGTGCAATTTTCAGTTTAGCTCAGACTTCTCTGTGTTAATTGTAAGGACACATCAGTAAAATACTGTTCCTCTGTGCTGTGAGAGAACAGCACTTTCTGGCAAAGTGCAGAAGCCCTGAGTGAAAACTCTAATGCCTTGGCTTTCGCTGTGGCCTTAGGTGAATATATGAAGCTTATCTGTGTTCCAGAGTGGAAAGCATCCAAGAAGCACATTTAAATAAAATTAAAGAAGGAAAGAAAGTTAATTATTTAAAGATCAGAAAAGTATGTTACGAGTATGTTGCATAAAGCACCCTGACATATCCCAGCATTACCTTAATAGGTCACAGTTAGAGGAGACCTTGACTCCTTGTGTAAATATACTTCAGGTACAATGTCTCTGAATGTGCCCTGGTATAGGAAAGGGTTGGGTTTCCAAGAACTTCACAGTGGTAATAGGACTTAGCTTCTCAAAAGGCACGTTAACTTTTGTAAACTCTTAAATAAGTAAATATAAGTCAATATTTAGGTATGGAATTATATTTGGTTTCATTGTTAACTGGAAGTCTTGGTACTTTCAAATGCTTGAGGTTTTATAAATTTTTTTTAAGATTTCATCTTGGATATTGATACACATTTTTGTAATAATTTATACACGTTGATATTATTATCATATCACGTAACTGCTTTAATGGGAAGTTTTTTCTGTATTGCGTGCATTCAGAGAATGGTTATGGTTGCTGGGGACGTCTGGTGGTCATCAAGCACAACCCCTGCTCAAAGCAGGGCTTGCAGCAGAAGCTAATCAGGTTGCTCGTGGCCTTGTCCTGTCCAATTCTGAAAATCTTCCGCATCAGAGAACCTACAGGTTCCCGGGGCTACCTCTGCCCACGTGTTGATATTCTCATTGCAAGGGGTCATGTCAGATGGAGTTTCCCATCTTGCAGCTTGTGCTTGCCATCTATCGCCTTTTTGCTGTGTACCATGGTCTTGTCTTATTTATGATCTCCTTTTAGATACTGGAAGATTGAAATAAATAATTCGGGTAGTTGACACTCCAGAAGGGAGAGCCGCCCTCCAGGAAGATCTGGACGGGCTGGAGCAGTGGGCTAGCAAGAACCTTTTGAAGTTCAGTGGGGATAAGTGTAGGGTCTTGCAACTGGGAACACGTAACCCAGGAATGCAGCTCAGATTGGGATCCACCTGGCTGGACAGCAGCCCTGTGGAGAGAGGCCTGGGGGTCTTGTTGGACAGCAGGCCCAACACGAGTGAGCAGTGCACTGCAACAACAGAGAAGGCCAGTAGAATGCTGGGTTGCATCAACAGGGGCATCACCGACAGAGGCAAGGAAGTCGTCCCGCTCTATTCAGTGCTGGTCAGGCCACACCTCGAGTCCTGCATTCAGTTTAGTCACCGTATTTGTCTGAGTATAAAAATAAGAGTGAAAAACCCAAACTGCCAAAATCATTACTGGGGAAATTCAGTTCTTTAAAAATTCCTTCGACACCCAAGTTCAGTTCATTACCTCTTGAAAAAGATAACATTGGTCTTGTTTGCACTGAACCTCTCCGTGTCAGAACAGCGGGGATGCCAGCATTAACTTTTTGTCCTCACTTCTGTTATGCGGTGTGAATTCTTGATAGGTTTTGATTTAGTTGCTGGTACATTATTTATGACATCTCTTGGCTGCAGCTGCTGTAATCTGTGAACCAAAGCCGAGCCTATTGTTTCTAGTCATAGAATTGTAGTTTGTTGTAGAGCAACTCCCAGGTAATTAGGCAGGATGTGCTGTAATTGGTTGTAACATGGGCTTTTTTAAATAAAGCATTAATCAGACTGAATGACAGATTAAAGTATTTTTTATTTGTTGTTTGAAGGTTTGTCTGCTGTAGGGAAATGTTATCGTGGCCACAAATGTTAGGAAGATTAATTTTTCCAGGAAAGGAAGGAGAATGTTGTGTTGTTTTCTTTTATATATACATATATATATTTTTTTAAATGATCCTTCACTTAAAGTTCTTTTAAGTGAGAATATTGAAATGTGCAAAGCAGAGTGGAATTCCTACAGCAGTTTATACTACTGATTTATACTACAATTAGATTGACAAAGTTTTGGACCTTTTTGAGTCATCTTTAGGTTGACCTGTAATTTCATACATGTATGTCCTTGATTGACAAGGTTTCAAGGATCAGGGGTAGACACCTGAAGTTTCTGGAGTGAAAACTGATGATTGTTTTAAAAAGAGATTGTGAGCTGAGAAGAAATTATAAAAGTTTGATGGATTTCTTGTCTCTTTGCGTCTTGCCATCAGAGCTGGATTCTTTTTTGTGGAGTACGTGATGGGTACAAGTTAACTGGAAACGATGCAGAGGAAATGGGATGAAATTCAGCATGAGCTCTGAAAATCAGAATATACAGTAGCCACCTGAAAATCTATGAGAAGCTAATGGATTTGCCTCAATTCACGCAACAAGCTTGTGAAATGGTCTTTGCCAAGAGAATGTTCAGGACTTGGGGTGGGAAACAAAAGGGAGTCAAATCTCATTTGTTCCATTGAAAGCTGTTCCGTTGAACATGTTCTTTTGGCGCAGTGTTTTGTCAGGAGAGAAATTAAAGAATGAAGGGTCAAACTTTTCTCTTTTATGCTTCTGTCCTGTTTTGAATCTCTCTGTTCAGTTTGACTGGTTAATGGGGAAGGGTGTTGATGAAGAGGCTCTGGTTTCACAGCTGGTGAAGCAAAGTGAATTACCGTGTCATGCTTTACAACTGAGGCAGAGCTTAGACCAGACAGGGATTATTCCACTTTTCGTTTTGCTCCAGAGCGTGCTCTATATTCAGTGTTTAATTTTCCTTTGCACCCACTTTGTTAAATTCCCATGAGAAGTAGCAGCTGTTGCTGCCGTGCTCCAAGTGAGCTGGATTTCCAAACAAGTCACAGAGGGATTTCTCTACCAGAAAACAATCACTCCAGAAGAAGTGAACTGTGTGCTTTTCACCCTTGGGGACAAGTTAACTGGCATGGCCCTCCACCTTCTCTCCTTGAAAACAAACTGTATTTTAGGGAGGAAAATGTGTGAGCCCTACTGGGGGACAAGGCCGTAAATTGACTTAATTGGTGTGAAGAGTGCTAGTGCTTTTGGAAGCATTGGGGCTGTAATGATTTGCACAGGTTGCAAGTCAGGTCCTAAAACTAATAATAGCCTTCAACTGCAGTTTGTGCCCATGGTGGATATTTTAGAGCAAACCTTTGTGGAGTGCAGTACTGTTATTTATTATGGAAGTAGTGATCATGTGTTGCCATTCTTTTTTTTTCCCCTTTTTTCCCTTCTGCTTGGTAGCCTCCAAGGAGGTATTCCTTTGATCAGTGGAGTATCTGTTCCACAGATGAAGCCCTGCAGCAGAAAAAGGGTTAAACTTGAGCTCAATGACAGGAATTTTCTCATCTCGACATTTTGCACAGCAATTTTTTTTTATATTTTTTTCATCACAAAGCATCTTACTGGAGGTTGGAAGAAAGCAGTGTTGATTGTGTACAGGTTAAATTATTCTGAGTAATAGCTGTAGGCTTGAAAGTCCTTGGGCTTCCTGTACGCATCTGGTAGTGATTGTATTAGTTTGGACATTAAAGTGGAGAGAACTGGCATGTTAGAACCAAGTCTGCTCATCCATTTGTTCTCGCCTCCCTGACCTATTCTTTGCTCGGTCACACGCCAGGATCTTTGTTGAGCTTCATCCCTTATCACCCATTTTGTCACTTAGTGTAATGAGCAGAAGATTTCGAGGAGGCACACTGGAGGCAAAGTGGCTCTGGAGTAGATTCTCCGCTCCTGGTTTCTTTCTGTGTTTAATAGCAAATGGCAAGAGTCCCAGCATTGAACTGAGCCCTTCTCCTCCAGCCAGGCTTAACTCAATCCTGCCTGGGCAGCTAAATGGCAGCAAGACAACCAGTTGCAGAAAGGCAAGAGGTTCTGTCTGTTGTGGTTTGCTCTCAACACCTGGCTTAGCTCAGGATTGAAAACAAGCAAATGGATCAACCCTATCTCTTGTTAAAGATCTGAATATCAAAATGTAAGTGTAAGACATCCGAGAGCTTCCAGCTGTCTGGGGCCACTGCTCGGAATTTGCTCAGTGGTAGGGTGCTCACTTGGTGTGGCATCGGGTGCTCTCTTGTTTTATTTTTAATTTTATTATTTTAAATCATCATGTGACTCAAGCAGCATCATGTAAGACTGACCAAAGCTGTTATGTGCCTTATATTGGCCACTATATTTGTTCACATGTTAAGTATAATTTATGGAAATATTGTGTTATTTTAAGTGATTACTGATAACCCCCCTAATTTTCAGAAGGTGAGTGTTCGGTACTTTCTAGTTACCAAAGCCTTCCCTCTGAGTGCTCAGAATGGGAGTTATCCCAAACTTTTAACATCTTCAAAGTTAAATGGTGAGATATCTGTGAAAAAAACCCACATTTGGTAAACAAAGAAAATGTACTATTGATCAAGTTTTGTCTCTTAGTTACTGAGCATTCAGAACTCTCGGGATCTGTAAGGATGACAATTGTTTTGTTTCTGCAGTAGAACAAGAGGTATAACCGAGGTGAAATTTAGAAGCTGGTCTGGTTTTGTTGATTTCCACTTTGTTTTTCCACATCTTTACCAAAACTCTGCTTAAGCTTTTTTTCTTTAGAAATTAGTCGGGGAGTTTTTGAACTAATATATTCTGCTTCACTGACTCTTTTCAGTATCTCGTTCTGGGAGTTTGCTATCTTTTTAAATCGAATTTCCCTGATACTCATTCTCTACTTAGGGAGGTGGAGGGAAAGCAATGCGTAGTATCAATAAAAGGCACAGGTTAAATACAGTAAAAACTGGTTAATTCACAGATCTTTTAAATTGAATTAACATTGGGTAATTGTAAATGGTTGGAGTTTAGCCATGATTGGTGTCAGCCTTGCTTCTTAGTCATTTTAACCACTTCTTTGGCAGTAAACACAAATTATTGCTGATTACAGTTACGTGGCAAAAAAAGAATTCAGAGCTATGAGGACTGGACTAACAGAAGAGCTTTTTTTTAAAACCAAATTCAGCTTAGTGGAATGCTATTTATCTGGGAAGAAGAAATGTGGGATATGGTGTATAAAGTATGTTGGCATATGGTAGAAGATCCTGATGGTAAAAAAAGGCTGAGAGGGTCAGAGAGGTGACCTCCATGGCTGTGTCTTGGACGATTATGAATTTGATGTAAACCACACTCATGGGTAGGGAGAAGAGCAGTATCCTGCTTTCCGTGCACACTGCTGCAAGGGTGATGCTGAAGTACGTCAGGACCTCTTGTCCGTACGCTCAGACGTGTGTAGGAAAGTGGAAGTGAGTCAGGGGAGCATTTCAGACCTGGAGAAAATGGCCCGCTGTGAGGTGTGCCCAGAGTTCAGTCTTTTAGCTTATGAAAGGGAAGTAAAGGGCTCTTTAGTCTAATAGTTAAGTTTACAACAGGCCTTGATGTTTGCTCTGCTCGACCTTAGGTGACCCTGGCAGATACCCAGTAGGCTGCAGGAAAATGGCAGCCATGTCTATTCGTTTGTTTTTGCTTCCTGATATCCTCCATCTTATCTGTTTTGACCAAAAATAACTTTGACTCCGTAAACTACTTGCTAGTAGTTTTCCTTAGAAAAGGAGGCAGTAACTGCTCTGTTGGATGGACATGTTTGTTCTCCAGTTGTTTTTTCAGGGGTAGGATAGAGGGAAGGAGAGACCAAGAGTAGTAAGAGACAAGTAAGAAAATAACTACATTGGAGAAGTCATCACTATCCTTTAGAAAAAGCTTTCATACTCGTTGACATGCCAGAAATGCTTTTTTTAAATGACATTAACTTAATTTAAAAAATTTCATCCCACTTAAACGAACAGTACATAGCACCAGTTGCTCTTTGGAATAGTTGATAATCTCGGTCTGATTGCTCATGGTAAAGTTGTTAAAATGATGAGAATCCCCACTGGAGGCGATGCTGATTTATGTTGTATTTTATTTCATGCTGTAGGCAGCTGCAGCAGGACCATGGAGCTGATACACATGGAGCTGTGTGTCACAGTTTAAGCCCACCCAGCCAGCACTGAAGACCACACAACCACTTGCTCACTCCTACCCCTCTCTGGTGGGATGGGGAGGAGAAAATACAAAGAAAGGCTCAAGGGTTGATTGAGACAAAGGACAGGGAGAGCTCGCTCAGCAGTGATGGCCATGGGCAAGAGACAGGCTCAACTCGGGGCAAAAAAAGTCAGTTTAAACAACAAAACCACTGCTGATTCACCAATTGAATCAGAGTAGGACAGCGATAAATACAACTGGAGCTCCAAAACATTTCCCCCCCGACCTCTCCCTTCTTCCCAGGCCCAGATCTACTCCTGATTCTCTGTCGTCCCCATCTCCCCCGCCCCCCAGCAGTGAGTGGGGGCAGAGAATGGGGGTTGTGGTCAGTCCCAGTCTGCCTCATGTTGTTCTTGCTGCCCCTTCCTCCTCAGGGGGAGAACTCCTTACAGTCCTCCCCTGCGGCAACGTGGTGACACTGCCACGTGAGACAGTCCTCCATGAACTTCTCCCACCAGCGTGGGTCCCTTCTCCAGGCTGCGACGGATCACTCCGGCGTGGGCTTCCCTCGGAGCCTTCTTTGGGAGCAGTCCCTGTAAGGCATCAACAAATGCTGCAGGAATGAAAACATCAAATGGACGAATTTCACGCTTGTCTTCTGTGTCACTGCTGCCTCTAGAAGCGGTCCCAAGAAAGTTGAAATGCCCAATGGCTTAGATTGGCAGCATTTAATAGTTTGAAATATTCCAGTTAACCATGTGCTTGTTACGAGAAGAAGAAAACGTTGGTAGTTGGATTGAGAACAGATGACTTATAGGGTTTAGAAACCCTTTGTATTATTAAATGTGGACTTTGTTTAGGTTTAAATAGAGATATTATGAAATATTTTTAGACAGCTTGGATGTGGGACGTGTCTCTGAGTGGAGATTGTATGTTTTTGGTAGATTGTAATGGTCAATTTGAGTCGCATCTGCGCTGGGTAAGCTGTCTTCTCTAATTTGAAAAATTATTCAAGTTTTGTTCTGAATCGCACTGTTGCGTTTACACAGATTGAAAATTATTATAATTTAAAATAAATGGGCAGGAAGGGAGAAAAATAAATCAAGATGAATTCTCTCTTGGAGGATATGGTTTTGAAAACCCCAATTATAAATACCCTTCAAAACACCTTGTACATGCACTGAAAGCTTTTTAGGAGATGATTATTTTAGGAAATATTTTACATTTTTCCCTTTCTGGCTATTCTTTTTTTCTTTTTTTTTTCTTTACCTATCAGACAAGGAGCAAGGGAAGGTGAGAATAAACTCATTGAGTGTGGTGAGAGTCAGAGTGATGTAGTGCAAAGCAATATTAGAGTCCTCCTCGGCTACACGTTTATCATTTTCAGCCCTGTATTCTTTGAATTGGGATAAGGAGCCATTGAGTCCTTATGAGTCAGATCTGAGCACCTTCTCCTTTAGGAGCAAGATAAGGAAGAAAAATAGATTCTTCAAATAACATAACCTCCATTTAAATCCTGTAGAAGTTAAATTAAAAGGAGAATCACTCCCTGGAAAGCTTTTGCAATGTGAGAATTGAATTTAACAGACTGAGCTTTCTCTGATAGTAATTGCACAGCTAAGGATGATGCAAATTTAATGGTTCTAATCAGATGGACTGAAAGAAAGCAAACATTAGGTTTATGCTTTAATTTGTGATTTGCTCTCCTGTTGATTCTTTTGTGCAAGAGGAAAGGTGTGTAATCTGTGGGGTTTTTTTTGTGGTTTGTTTTTTTTGTGTGTGTGTGTTTGGTTTTTTTTCCTTTGGGTTTTTTTTTTTTTACCTAGAAAGCTTTGGAAAATAATCAAATTGAGTGCTCTTCATCAAAATTTAGTGATTTCAACTTATCATGATACAATTTATGCCATTTAAATTAAAATAGAGTATTGAAAATTATCATTTAGAAAATGAGAATGACCATAGTAGATCACAGCAGAGTACTGAGCTGAACAGTTTGTTGTCTCTTCCAGTAGCTCATACCAAATACTTGTGTCGTTTTCTTAGAGCTCTTAAGTCTGTAGTGGGGTTTCACAGAAATAACATATTGACTGGGGATGGAAGGAACCTCTAAAGATCTAGTCCAAGCCCTCTGATCAAAGAGAGTTGACTATAGCAGGTTGCCCAGGACCATGCTCAAGTGGATTTTGAGTATCTTTGAGGATGGAAACTCCAAAACCTCTCTGGACAACCTGTGCCCATGTTTGACCCTCACCATCTTTAGAAGGTCTTTTTTCTGATGTTTAAATGGAATTCCCCGTGTTCTAATGTGTACCCATTGCCTCTTGTCCTGTCACTGGCCATCACAGAGACGAGTCTGGCTCATTTTTCTTTACAACCCCTGCCTTAAGATATATATATACGCATTAATAAGTTTCCCCCTGAGTCTCATTTTCACCAGAATGAACACTCCCATCTCTGTGTCTCACCTCATGTGTCAGATGCTCCAGTCCAGTAACTATCCTTGAGGTCCTTGGCTGACTTGCTTCAGTTGGTTTAGGTGTCTCTTGTACTAGGGAGACCAGACCTGTGCAGTTAGTTAGGAGAGACTCAGCCGAGATGTAAAATCACTGAACATAATTAGTTTTCCACTTTATTCTGTAAGCTTTTGATTTTATGTACACTACCGTTTTTGGTCCTTGAAGAGAAATGATTTCATGCTTTTGCTTGCCCTTCTCTGTCTTAGTGTGCTTCTTGTGCTTCTATTGTGTCCTGTTTAAGTAGAGCAATATTGGACATAGTGTTATAGGTGAGGACACAATGAATCACAGAATCACAGGGCAAATACTGTGTTATACTGGCATTTTCCATTTTATTCTCTGTTACTTTCCTAAGAAATTCAGAATTTATTTATTTTTTGAATTGCTGTTGTATGGCAGATCGATGTTTTCGTAGTGTTCTGTATCATACTGCTCCGGTAACTTTATGGAATGGGAGTAGTTTGTGCAAAAGCCTTCATTTTTGTATATTATAATAGAATATCCCTCTAAATTTATCTACTATGAATGTCTTTTGCTATTTTTATGACCAGTCACTCTGTATCATGAGGTTCATCGGAAGCTTTTCATACATACTGTCTTACTTGGCATTTACTTGTCTTTGTTTTCCTGCTTTGAGTGATGTAGTGCTATTAGCAGATTTTTGTCACTGCCTGCCCCTGTTTCTATAATTGTGAAAATGTGAAATAGGACTGACCAAAGTGCCTTGTGGGGGCTCCTTTTTAGGATGTTGGGTAGTGATAGGACAAGGGGGAATAGATTCAAACTAGAGGAGGGGAGATTTAGATTAGATGCTAGGAAGAAGTTCTTCCCCATGAGGGTGGTGAGACCCAGGTTGCCCAGAGAGGTGGTGGAAGCCCCATCTCTGGAATTTTTTAAGGCCAGATTGGATGGGGCTCTGAGCAACCTGGTCTAGTGGGAGATGTCCCTGCCTGTGTCAGGGAGGTTGGAACTCGATGATCTTGAAGGTCCCTTCCAACCCTGACAATTCTATGATTCCTTTGACTTTTCTCAATAGTATAAATGAATCAAACCTTTTATTTCCCATTTTTAGAATAATTATTCCTCCAACCTGTTCTCTCGTCCTCTTGTACTCTAGCAGTATAACTTCTTGAGCACATCTTGGGGGGGTTCGTTTGGAAAGATTTTGAGAGTAGGCTATTTGGTTGAATTTTCCTTTTTATATATTCATTGATTCTGTCAAAAAACAGGGATGTGAATGAGTCATGCGTTCCCTCTCCAAAGTCGTGTGGACTCCCACTCGATACCTCTTATTTGTCTGTATGTCAAATTACAGAATTGGAATAGGTTTTACTGATTTGCCTAGAGCAGGCATCAAACTGTACTGCCCTGAAGTAGCTCTCTAAATTGCTCTTGGAGACCTTTAAAAAATTGGAATCCATACTCGCAATGCCCATTTCTCTAATACAAACATTATTTTAAATGAGAAGACACACTCTGCAATTAATAGCTTAGTGATTTCATCCCTGAGTTCCTTTAGAACATTTGGATGAATACCATCTGCTTTGGGCAGATGAGTAGTCTTGATTTGTGCAAAATATTATTCACTGACACTTTAATATGAGACTTATCTTAATACAGTGACAGCAAAGAGGAGCTCTAACGTGGGAACCTTTCAAAGCAGCTCCAGGGGGAACAAAGATGCAAAACATTAATTTGCCTTCTCGGCCGTGTCCTTATCTCTGGATGCTCTTTTCCCACCTTGCTCATGTGTTGGCGCCACAGATTGCTGTGGCAGGCTTCACCTCTTTTGATAGCTTGACAGAAAATGTATTATTACAGTGTAAACTTTTTCAAGTTATGTTTCACAGGTTTTTGGTTTGGCCTCTTGCATTATAGTATTATAATTCTGAGAATTTTTTTTTCCCCTGTTATCTTCAGCTGGACAAAAATTCATCTTGTTAAAGTTGTCTTTCTTTTTTTTCAAGTAAGGTTTCTTTTTAATCATGTCACTTTTTTTTTTTCTTTGGCATGCATTTGAACTGAAATTCAATCTCATGCCTTTAAAAAGACATTTCAGGTATTTTACCTATATCATTACTACTTTTAGCTTTCAATTTTTTAACCAAGCTTCATCCTTTTTGTGCAAGGATCCTGTTGAACCCCCTCCCATTGTGGATCTTTTGGCATCCTTGTTTATGTGTGCATAAGCTTCCCCTCAGATTTTCCTGGCTAACTGCTCACCAAGCAGGATCTGAAAATTTGCTCTTGGCATCGTGCCCTGATAGAACATTTAAGCCATCTACGTGGGGTCACTGAAACCTCCCATTACTGCCCTGCTTCTTCATCTTGCGGTCGAGTTCACAAAGCAAAACCGAGCCACGTAAGGCCAGCCCTGCGTCGAGCTGAACTTCCAGTCCTCAGGGATTGCATGCTACTTCATACAGTTAACTTATTTATTGGATTTAGCTTGAAGGCTTTCCTGATGGATAATACCCCTGCTGGCTTTAAGGTTTTCCTGCTGGGTAGTACACACCCCACCTTCTCAGCTCCCCCAATATTTAAGCAATCTACAAATTTCCTAGATGTCTAACGCTTGTAAAGGAGGACATTTACTTTGTTCTCTGATGTTCTATTTTTTCATGCTCGCTTATGTGGGACTTTCCTTTATCTGCCTGCTTTTAATCATCTGCTGTTTCAGATTTGCCAACATCTCTCCTGTTCTTTTTTTAGGAATACAGTATTTTACTTCCTTTTCAAAAAGGTGCATTGGCCCAAACTGCATGTCCTTCTGTGCCTTTCAAACATTCTTTCTGTGTATGTCTTTTCCTAATTTGCTTTCTCATCCTGTGGCTATCAACATTATTGATTTCAAATGTACCAGTAAAGAGAAAGATGAGAGGAAGAAATCAGCATTATTTTTCTGTTTAAAAAAAAGATAATAGGAAGTGATGCTAAATATAATCACATATGTGATTTTTTTTTTTATATACTATCAATATATTTTGAGGGGGTTCTTTTATTTTCATTTTTACTGTGACTGTGGGTTTACATATTGGAGATGTCAAAAATGAGGCAGCACTAAATTTCTTTTTAAGGAAGAGAGTCCTTAACTCAAAGGAATTCCTGCCTTTCTCCCTCACTCCAGTGGCTTCCCTGGGAAAATTCTCACTAAGGTCGAGGAAGCCTTTATAAAATCCTTGGCCGTGTGTTTTGTGTATGTTTGTCATCTGGCTCTTGCTTTCCTGTCCTCTCCCCTCTCCCCTCCGCTTTCCTGTCCTCTCCCCTCTCCCCAAATTCAGAGGCTTTGACTTTTCTAGTGAATAAAACCAAAGATAGTGCACATGAATAAAACAGACGTAGCGTGTCTGCAGCAGCTTCCCACACTCCTTCCATCTAGCAGCCAACACTTTCTGTTGGCATTTCAATTAAAGCTCTATGCATGGGGAGGAATTTGCATCATTTAAAATAGAACTGCTGTTTAATGCCTCATAGACATTACCTCCAGAACATTATTATTCGTTAATTTTTATGGCAAGACACAGTTTAGTCATCTGGATTGTAGTTTATTTTACTACCACTTGGGCCTATAATGCCTGTCTGGGATTTGAGCAGTGATGTTTGGCAAGTTCTTTCCTGACCGTCTGTGCCTCTTGCTTCTGCCCTCCCCTTTATAGGGAGACATCTCATGTGTTCTTTCACCCAAGACAAGATCTCTCCCCATCTTCCCCCACCCATTTGTTTTCAGGGTGTTTTAAAATCTAAGCAGAAATGTTAAGAACAGGAGATCAGCATTTCTAAGAATAAATGCAGTTCTTGATCATTTCTAAGAGAGTAATCGTGGATCAAATTTCCTAGAAATTTCCTGAGGTTTCCATTCATATCTGAACGTGATTTCATATGCTTTTAAGAAAAGGTTTTTAATTTGTTTTTACCATAGTAAAACTCTGTCCATGACCTTCCTATAAAGCAGAAGATCCTTTGGTTGCTAAGGAGCCCGTTAAAACAACAAGGTTTTGTAACAGACCTCTCAGAAAAAAGGAGGAAGCCTTGTCCCTGCATATCTTTCATCAGGTGTATGCGGAGTCTGAGGAAGAGGAGAGGATAGTAGGAGGTGAAAACTTGACCAAAAAAAAAAAAAAAGGAATGAGAGGTGGCAGGAATTCTCTGCAGAAAATACTAGTATGCAAAATAAAAATAAATGCTGCATGCCAGCTAAAGTGTGTACTAAGGGTTATCTGATTGTCAGCTTTTGTGTGTCAACTCCACTGTGGGTAGTTAGGGGTATGTGAAGTGTTTTGTAGCAAGGGCTGATTGTCCTTCCTTTGGGATTTTATACTATTCCTTATCAGAATCCAAACAAGGTCTAAGCACCAGGGAGTGCTTTTTAATTGGCTTTTGCTGTCAGTGTCAGTGGATTAGGATGGAACTTCAGGGAGTTCCAGGTATATACAGAAAATGAACTTGTCTGCCGTGAGGTGGAAATCGGTTTTGTCATTCAGCAGTGAAGCTGTAATCACATCAAGCTGTGATCTCGTTAGACCCCATGACCAAGAGAGCAGGGCCAGGCCAGGCTTCCCTACTGCTACATCAAATCTGGAGCTCTGTGCTAAGTGTAGCAGGGAGAAGAGGTTGCCACCAACTAACTGATACTGCCCCTTTAAGTGACATAAAATGATGCCAGTAATGCCTCTTTGATAAGGTGCTAAATAAAATCACTGTATTTTGTTGTTAGCAAGCTAGTCTTTATAAAAGGAGAGGACTTAAGCCTATCATCTTTCAACTGCTACAGGCACATTTTTCAGATTTTGTAGAGATGTTGATGACAAGTCATGGTGATGTGATGCTGTGTGTGTTTGTGTGCCAGTGTGTTTCTGTATTCAGACGTGTACCATTTAGAAGAAATCCATTATACTCCCAACCAGAGAAAATACCAAGTACTGGAGAACTCCTCACTCTAACAAGAAGAAGCATGAATAGAAGCAATGGCTGGGAGTTGAAGCAAGACAAATTCAAATTAGAAATCAGGCACACATTTTTAATTGGAAGCATAATTATATGCTGAAACAAACCAACCAGAATAAGTGATAGATTCCTCTAGTCAAAACTGGGTGGCTTTTAGAAAGACATAAGTTAGTTGGACGAGAGTTACCGTCCTCTTGTGTAGCTGTACTTGGCCAAAATGCTCTGGCTGGTTTTCTGCAGCAGGTCGAGTTAGAGGCTCTTATCACAGAATTCCTATGGTTGGCAAAGACCTTAAAGATCATCAAGTCCAAGCATATGCTTCTTTCCAGGTGAAATCTAAAGTGAATCTAAATTTACCAGCATTGTTGAGACAGATGTATCTATAACTGGAAAACAGCAACCTTCTTAAAATGTAGTGGGGCAGGTGTTGAGGGAAGACACTTGTTAAATTACTAGTTTAAATTCCTAATTTCTAGCTCTGTTTGTAGTATGATTTTTTTTTAATTATTATTTTTTCCTTCTCATAGACATGTCCTTTACCTGTCTTGGCAAAGAACGTAGAACAACTTCTCAAGTTGGGATCTAACTGCATTTCTTAATGTGCTTTTGTCGTTGGCTGTGTTAGAGGATACTAAGATGCTTTTGTTGTCTAGTGAAGAGGGATTTAAAAGAGATTGTCTTTTCCTTCCTGGTTTTTGGCACATTTGAACCTTTTCACGTGTAGACATAAGGATATTTTTCTCAGTGTCTTTTTTTCAATTGTATTGTGGGGATTGCATCCTTCTATTTGTCATTAGTTTTTTGCTTCTGTATTGTCCAGAATCTTGGAGTAGAAAGTTGGACAATGGGTATGAGAAACTTCTCATGGTTTTACACTGGAGGATTAAACTTAATTGTTTCCTACACTGGCTGCTCCATCAGCCTTAACATCAACAGGAAGAAGCAGCAAAGTGGGGACAGGGAATGCTGGAAGAACTGAACTGTGTCAGCCTCTGAGGGAATCGTAATGCTTGTCCTTGTATTCTAGCAAACTCTGACTCTGTACATCTTGAGGGAATGAGGGGAAGTAAGGTTTGAACAGGCATTTCTAACTGGGTTTTTGTTCCTTTTTTTAACACTCGCTGTTGTGCCTGGCAGTATGTTGACAGCCAGGGATTGCTGCCATCCCCTGGATGGAGAGGAGGAATCATGCCTTGAGATGACACAAACGTGATCAGCTTTTGGCATTTGTAGGATTTTAGCCACGCAAAGCTGTTGTTCATCCATCTTCTTAGTTTCAAAAATTCACTTTTGAATGTATTTCCTTAAAGCTACAGGAAGATATCATATAGCTTTTTGTACAATAGTAAGATTTTATCTATGTGGTACTCTGGGAAACTATGAAATGTATAGGATCTCTTGGGGAGGTGTCTGTTTCCATCTCTTTCTTTGGCTTTTCTTTTTTCTGTAATATACAGATTACACAGGAAGTAAAAATAACCTTCCAGCTGTTTTCCCAAATTTTAAATAGGTTTGGAAGCTTCTTTATGAATTCATCAGTCACCTTGTTACTACACAGAAATGTGTTCCTGAATGTAACAGGTTTCAGACTTCTGGCTGAATTCCTCTTTGCCTGTGTCAGAAAAGCCCCACAAACTCCAGACAGCTGGAACTAAACAGAAATAGTCGTTCTTTGGAAGTGTCTTTAGTGTGCACGACAAGTGGACCACAGTTACGTAACTGCTTTTTAGGTTTTTCTGTGTATTTTTGTGAAGACTTTAATAAGGAAGTTATAAATTTTAAATTGTCCTTTTAGCTACCTTTTTTTTTTCTTTTTGCAGTCAGAATAATTTGGAGTTGGGGAACTTAGTAGTAGGGTTTCGAATCCATTTGTTCTGCTCAGGAGAAACTTTCTAAATTATTTACTAGTGTTACTAGAAACAAAGAGGAAAGCAAGGAAAATACAGTTACTTAAGCTTTAATGAGCAGAGTTGTAACTAACTGCATTTCCCTTTTCTCTGCTCCAAGTAGGCTTCATTTTTTTTAGAGGAAGAGTTGGGGTGATTGGGAAGGTAGGAATGATGACCTAATCATGGCAGTTGCCTTTCTCTGTCCACTGATCTCTGCAAGGTGGATGGATCTGGATCATAAGAGTCCCATTGGGAAGGGAGAGGTCAGTAGGTACCAGCTCTCCAGTTCTCTTGTTTCAGAATCAGAGATAATGATCTAAGATACATTCAGGGGGAAGGAGAAAACCAGAATACAACACAAACAGTTCTGGGGCAGTGGGACTCGTGAAGTTCAGCTTGATGGCTTGTTGAGCAAGAAACGGTAGTAGAAGGTGGGAGGGCTATGATAGGAGAACGATTCTGAGTGAGAAAACCAGTAGCAGATCAAATTCACCTTTTCAGAACGTGTTTCAGGTGATGCGCGTGTCTAGTTCACTCCCATCACTTAGTCCATGCAGAGTATTTCTGGAGTAGGGAAAGATTTGCTGATTATATATTGTTTAATCAGAGGTCTTACTAGGTTAGGTGGTGATAACCACAACGATCATCTTTTTGATGCAACAGGGATATTGCTGCCTTTGTTTCTTGCCTTGTTCATTGAGTTGCTAGATTTCTCCTTCTGAGAAGTATCCTAAAGAAATGGACACTGCAGTCCTCCCCAACAAATTTCTGGCTCTCTGGGCAGGGATGCTTCCTTTTCTTGTGAAAAGAAGCAGTTTAGTATGCCATCTCCATCTGCTGGTTGAGCAGATTGGCAACAGGAGTATCTGAACTGATTTCAGAAGAAGGAGACTTAACACATTGGAAAATATGAGCATGAAATTAGAAAGAATAATCTATACTTTAACTCTTACTGCAAAATAGATTTTAATCAACAAGATATTAAAAATGGCAGCCTTCTCTTGGGTGATTTAAATAATATTTTATATTTTTATGACGGATTTAATTGCAATATTGTTTGATTAATTGCATAAGATATCGCTGTGGAATATAGCTTGACTGATACAGGCGTATCAGTTTATCTGTACTACTGAGAATACGGCAAAATAGGCTTCTTTACTCGGAGAAGGTATCATGGTTTGTTTTAAAATTCAGCCACGTGTAAAGCAATTATATAAACCGTGTATTTTACAAACTCTGTGTATTTCGTTTCTGACAACGTGTTGGAGAATTTCATTGTTATCCTTAGGGTGCAAAATTCCTTAATTGCTAATGAAATGTTCAGCACACCTGAAAAAATGTAGTACCTAAGTACTGCTATTAAATATTTTCTATTCTGTACAGCGCAGAGGAAGTTCTCATTTTTAAAGTGGTTGTCACTGAAGTATTCGCTTGCTGTTGCTACGCTTCATCATTTGAAATCTGCTTAGAGGAGGAACTTGGGAAATGTATTTTCCTGTTCAGACTTTAGGACATAAAATACTCTGAGTGACATGCTGATAACCTTCAGGGCAAAGGGATTTCTGCAGTGCCTGAAGAAGGGAGGTGCACATTCAAGGCTTTCCTGCAGCAACCTAGAAATCTTGAAAGGGATAGAGGTGAGCTCTACCAGTTGACAGGTTTCTTTAGAAGGTTGGCTAAATAAAATAGTAAATTAATGAAGTAATGATCTGTAACTTTCGAGTTCAATCATTAGAAGCTGCATATTTACATATTTTTAAATTTGTGCATATATTGCGAGCATGTTGCTGAAGTTTAGTGTTTGGATCTTCAGCGTAACATTTTATTGATGTAGTTTCCCTCTGGTTGTTTTAATCGATATTCTGAGCAAAAAAAGTTGAAGCTTCTTTAAGTGCTCTCCTTAAGGAAAGCATAACCACATTTCCAGGGAATGTGGTTACCTTGCTGTTGATCTATCCCTTCATTGAAACATGTTTTTTTTTTTGTACGTGTGCCTGTATGTAACTACAAGCAGAGGTAGACAGAGGTGTGAAGTTTTCAGCTGCACATTTCAATTCATAGAAAAACAAAGTGATACAAGAGCAATTACTGTCGTCTTCTGATGTCTCTTGTTAGGGTCATGGTTTTATATCTGGATATCATAGTGACTTTTTGATGGAAAAACAGTGTGGCTTCCTCTTTAATGAAGCCGTTGATTTGAAAACAGTAAGAGTTCATATATGAACCACACAATTGGAAGCAGAATTAATGTGATTAGTGGAGTGGGTTTTTTGTTTGTTGGTTTGGGTTTTTTTTGTTGTTGGTTTGGGGTGGTTTTTGTGTACGTGTGTTGTGGGGTTTTTGTGGGGCTTTTTTGTTTGGGGTTTGTTTTTTTACTAGAGGACTAAATTAAAAAAATTCAAACTGAAAGAAAGTAGTTTGAGCATTTTACTATTTTGGAAAATAGAAGCCTGTGAATGTTGGGTCAGTGGGCCTATTACTGGGGCCTTGTGGTAGCTCCCACTTGAGAGGCACTCAGTGGTACTCCTTCAACCTTGCCTACGGGAGACTTAATTAAGAAAAGAGATACTGTTTTAATGCTCCAAGTTTTTGAATCCAAAGAGCAGAAAATACACTCCAAGGGATCTGAGAGGATACGCTGGTATGTCTGCCACAGAAATGTCTGGGTTTGATGTCTTTCCTGGAAAGTAAAATTTATTCTTGCAATACCCCTCAGGCTGAAACCATTCTTCAAGCTGTAGATTATTTGAACAAATGACCCATATCACTCTAGCAGGTCCTTCCTACAGGGGTGATAGCACCGAAGATTTTTTTCTCCTTTGTCTTGTATTTATTCAAGTGAGGATAAAAAGTTCTGGTGATGTCTAAAAGAGGCCAAGCATTTATCCTATACTTATATACCAGGTGCTTTTTGAAAACTCCTCTGAAAGGGAAGATCTATCCCAAATTAGGATTGCAGCTGGAGTTGCCCACTTGTATGATACCTGGTGTTGTCCTGGCTGAGCAGGCTAGAGGGAAGAATCCCACCTTTGGAAATGATTCCACCTTTAGAAATGAAACCTCAGCTCTGAGAATGAGAAGTCACTAGAGGATAGATGTGTAACATGTCTAATTTGTGGAGCTGGTGTAAGGAGAGAGGTGACTGGGAAGCAAAGGAGCTTTCCCAAGGGTCCTTTATGCTGCAAATTTCTTCCTCTGTCCAGTGCCAGAACTGAGTGTACAATGCTAGAGTTTCTCTTCTTATTCCTGTCTTCTTTCCTTGAAAGAAGTATGTTCAATATTATTGTTGTTATATCTTTACTCTGGGAATCTTGGGACCTGGACCTCCTGACAGAAGAGAGACTTCTATGTCCATGTGCTACAGAGTGCTGTGGAGACAGCAGGTGTCTGAATAAAGCTGAGCTAAAAACATCTCTGAGGACTTCTCCAAACTGCCCCCCTGGTCCAGTGCTGGTGGTTTAAGGAGAGATGACATGGCACAGAGGTAGTAAAAGAAGTCTCTTGACATCAGATGGACATCACTTCTCTTTGTAGGGAGTGGAAACAGATTTGTTTGTGTATGGTCTAGTCTCGAAGACTTCATTACCCTTTCCCATGAGCTTTAAACTGTGGTTAAGTGAGCTGTAGAAGCAAGATCGTAGAATCACAGGCATGTTGGCTGGAAGTAACTTTTGGGGATTATGGAGTGCGGCCTCCTGAGGTCTTTGCATCGGGCAATTTCACCATCCAGCAGCTGTGCAAACTGAGGGCTCGTTGCTGATGTATATGTGAGTCTGGGTATTTAGCTTATACATATGCATATATTTTAGCATTTCCTTAGTTTGATGCTGTTTCTTTTCATTGTAGTAAATGTTCCTTGTAAAGGGCTTATGAGAGGGATCAAGCCACTGAGGTGTACTCATATAAATAAGAACCCTTGGTTGTTTGCATCCTTTCACCTTTGTTGCTTATAACACTGCTCTAAACAAGAATTTCAGGATTTGGCTCCAGACATTTGACTTTGAATGAATCTGGATTTTAGGAGGTGTTTTTTGGGGAAGAGATGATGACAATACTCAGAAACACATGTTGGGTGAAGAAGACAGGCTGGTTTTAGTCTGTCCGTATAAGCAGTAGAAGTGCATATGAGAATGAAAAGGGAAATAATATGGAAGTGGAAATCAGACTTGCATACTCATGGGACACTCCAGGATTTATTATGTATAATGTGCATTTATCCCTTAATGTTATTTGAAGATAGGTAGTAGCTGAGAACTCTCTCTTGCCCTGTTCCCAAAATATCTTATGGTATCTGAGGAATAAAGATTTAAGAAAAACCTAGTGGTTTTGAACTATGAGAGAATCATGGTGTTGGGAAGTAAAGGCCATCGTTTTTCTGCAGAACTGGCTCGGCAAAGGTCATGGCAGGAACCATTTCTCAACTCTGTTTGGAAGGATCCCCCCTGGCAGGGGAAGGGTGCAGCCTCTGTTGCAGTTGCCCAGTGAACCACTAACATCTAGTGCGTGATTGCCAACAAGGCTGTCAATTAGTACTAATTATGTTGGTGGCTTTTTTCAGTCTTAATTATTTTTTTCCGCGCCATTCATGTTTCTTTCCTTGGCCTTGCTGGATTACGTAATGGTACCCACAGTCTGGGAGAAGACATTTGTGCTCATGTTGCACTGCTGCCAAATGAGATGGTTTAATGGCTACACCTTGTTGAAAACTGATGCTTGTGACTCTAGGACTACATGGATGGAAATAATCACTGACTGCATCTAGGGATAATAATTTGGTTTTCTCATTTTCAGTTTTGGCCTTTTGCACATAGACAACACTTGCCAGTGTTAAGACTCAACTTGACAGGGTACTAGGCCATCTCACTTAAACAAATTTATATATATATATATATATTTTACTTAAAAGGTTGGACCAGATGATCTTTGAGGTCCCTTCCAACTTGGCAGTCTATAATTCTATGATGCTGTGTATTAAGAAGTCCATCTGTTCTCCAAACATTTATCCACCAACTCAAATACGCCCCTATTATTATAAGCAACTAGAGATAGATGATGGGCTGTGTCTTTGAAGATGTGAATTTCATCAGTTCTGATGAGTTTTACGTTAATTTTTGTTATCTTAGGATTTGTCTGGGAGTGGTATAAGGGGGATATCTGTGTTTCTATATGTACTGAGAATTTCCAGGATATAAAAGTGAGATCTTGAGGCAAGGAGGAGGGAGCAAGCTGCTAGTCGTCATCTTAATAATATAGTTAAAGATTTTTCTTTTTTTTATTGAAGGCATCCTCGTATTGACAGGAGTGCTCAGCTGAGTGCTCTGGCTTCTTGCCAGTTACTAACTTTCATTTAAGTCTAATCTGCAAAGTAATACTGATTTTTCAAATATATGTTTTAAAGCTGCAGGATGTTCCCACACTGAAAGAAACCCCAGGGCATCATCTGGTTCCTCTTTCCTGCTACAGCAGGGGAGATTATTTCAGCCTCTTTGTTTCAGTGCTGCTTTTTCCAACAGTACCTATTGTCCCAAGGTACACAGTAACCTGGGTACGCAGCCCTGCCAACCACAAGTAACTCAGGAATTCAGCACTTCAAGTCATGAGTAGAATGAAATATTTCCTACCCTGTATTTGGCTATATAGTGCTTGATAGAAAGATGGATGTTATTTTTATTTAGGAAGCAAGTGCTTCAGAGATGAACTTGCTGTGTATTCAAAACTTGGTTCTATAAAGGACATAAAGCCAGAATATATCAAGTGTAAAACCTTTGTTGCATAGAAAGTTGTTACAGTAAGAGGCGAAAAGCTTGTCCAATTGATCTTTGAGGAAAGATAGCGCAGAAATAAAAATATCCATTGTTGTTTTACTGATGCACAGTTTAAAAATGACCAAAGGAATCAGAAAGTGTATGAAGTCTCTGAACAATAAATGTTTATTACATGAACTAAAAGTTCCCATTGCACTTGTTCTTACTAAGTGGCGATCCATCCGAAATGAAAAAAATAATCTGGATACAAATGCAGTTTGTCAACATCCTTTCTTATTACAAAAGCCGTGGACCTGATATTGAGTCCTTAAAGAGGAAGTGTTTAAGGACTGAGGGGAAATTCGGAATATAGGCTTGAGCCCAGAGATCTGTCTCCTCTATTGTCTAATTTGAGAACCTTTAACAATTCTGGAGTTCTGCCTTGTTCTTAACAATTCTTCTTTTCCCTAGGCTTCTTTTGTGAAGATGAGTCAAATGGAGAATTTTTTATTTTTATTTTTCTTTCTTTTTTGACTTCTGAATACTGCTTCTGCTTCCAGGGCACAGGAGAGTTTCTTTAAGGAAATTTATTGCTGAAATAAGGGAAGAAAATGAAATTCTTCTGGCTGTCACTTAAGACTTATGGACAAAGAACATACGGACCATAATTACTTTTAAAGCCTCCCTGGAAAATATAAAATCTCTTGCTATTAACTAAACTGTCTTGAAAACTAAAGAAGGCATGTGCAAGGCCCGCACAATTTTTTTTCTGTGTGTACATGCGTAATTCTCTAGATTTTTTTTTTTTCATCGTAAGTCTCTATTTGCAGTAATTGCCATTTCTTTCCTCTTATCCCTTTAAAGAGCTTCTAATGCCTGTTTAGATACAGAGAACACATATTGTAATCTAGAATTGGCCTACTAAGTTTGTTTATTTTTCATTTGATTATTATGTGCTATTATAATATTGCATGGGGAGCTTGGTTAGATAAAATATATGTGTGTTGATGGGATTAATTTACAGTTTGAGCGTGTGTCTCCATATAGACAGCTCTTCCTTCACAGTGACTTTTCTGGTAGCTTGCAGTCTATTTGTACTTTTCTTGGTAATATTTCCCAGAGGTGGGATTTAAAGAAGGAAATGGAGCAAATCTAGATTCAGACTTTACTTTTGGATCTCCTCTCTCTCGAGATCCGAACAAATCCCTGAATTTAATGATGCACTTGAATATAATGAAAAATGGGATACTAATCATAACTGGGAACCTGCGTGCTGTGCTCATTAAATCACAAATTTTGGTGAGTGCTTTCCGTTCCCTTATGAAGTACCTGAGTAGCAGGTAGACACCAAGCAACATCAGGTCATAATGCAAATTTTCTTTGAGGCAGAGCAGTGCATATTGCATTAGTTTTCAATAAAACCTCGGGTTCCACTTTTACTGATGTAACTTTAACATCATAAATATGCAAAACCTCTTTATCATATGCAACACAGGATTCTCATCACTTTTGTAGTGACACTCTGGACTATTTAGCCAGACCCATTGTTTGACTAGACATGTGAATTAGATTCAGAAAATATTTCCAGAGTGAAGAAGAATAATTCAAGTGGCATTAGAAATAAGTGACTGCCAAAATCTTTCCTCATCAGTAAAGTGAGCAACTCTCCTTCCAAGACTGAGCTTGTACAAGTATCTGTGCCTCCTCATACTAATAAACTTAATACTAGATTTTATACAATCTGCTTAACTAAACCCAAGTGGGAGTAGACTATTGAAAATATCCTTCTAAATCCTCTTCTCTTGTACAGTTTCATACTGATCTATGGAGTTTATAGTAAATAAGTGTCTTCAGTTACTGTCTCAGTTCACATTCTTTCCTGAATTCTGACTTCTTATTTGCTTGGATTGTATGTAGGAGAGGATATGAGGAGACAGTGGCCTTATTTATTCTAATTTTAATAATACATTTTAGGTTACTTGTGTACATCAAAAAATATACATTCTGTGCAGTAAAAGAAAAAAAAACCCAAACCCTCTTTTTCTAGTTGCTTTAGTTGAGTCTGGATCTGAAAAGTGACCTCTTCTGGAAACCCATTTGTCCATAATTTACTGACTATGAAAACCCATTATTTGCTTGTCCTTCCTATCCTGTGCTGACTGACTGGTCTAAATTTCAGGAATAAATGAATTTGTGAGCAATGGTTTGTTCCACTCTGACTTTAAGGTTTAACGAGACTGTCATGTATGCAGGTTTCCGTTGGGATCTCATACAAGTAGGAAACAGACAAGTGGATTGTACTAGTCATTAATAATTGCTAATACATTTGTTGATCTCTATCCTGACAGAATGACTCTCTAATGCATGGGTTGGAGTCAAGCACATGGTGAAACCAGAAGAGTTATTTTTTTGGCTTTTGTAATGTCAATGGCAAAAAATTACGAAGTTGGTGATGGAGAAGACTGGCTATTTTTCACATCTTCCTCTGTAAGAACTGAAGATGGAAGGGTCAGTGCTGTTTAGAATAACAGAATGTTTTTATTAGGAACCTCCTCCTCCCATGAGCCACTCTGCAGGTTTTACAGAGCTGATCCTAATGCCAGTGGCAGAAGTTTTCAGATATGCCCCATGGGAATTAATACTCCAGAACATTGTGTTGGAAGTGGTGGCACATTTGTCCTGGGCACATTAATAGGTCACCTTTAGTGCAGTGACTCTGATGCTTTCTGAGTTCATTCCTGAGGCTCAGTTGTTTTGTTTTTTCATAGATGTTGGAGTGAATTATCTGTCCTGCCAGAACAACATACTTCCGTTTGGAAAATTGCAAAATTAACTGAAACTTTAAAGAAATCACAGAATCCTTTAGAATGTTGACTTTTTTTCTGTGCTCACTTGGGACAGAATTAGAACTGAGGAATGGGAACCAGGGGTGGGAAGGCAACCCTGAGCTAAAAGTTGGGTTTTTGGATGGTAACCAATCCCTAGGACAAAGCCAAACTGGAAAACTTGCAGAGGTGTTAAAGGCTCTTGAGCCCACAGTGCTGTGGCTCACTGAACTAAGCTAGAAAAAACTGCTGATCTGAAAAGGTAATACGGAACGTGGCGTGAAACTTCTGGATGATGGAATAATATATGCAATGAAATGAGCAACAGTCTTGGACTTTTCAAAAACATCTGGATGTTCTGGAGTAGTTTTGTTACATTTTTTTAAAGTTAAATAGGACTTAAAATATCCGCAGCATATGTGAGCTGCACGTTCCCGCCATGTGTTGCTGGTAAATGCAAGGACGTACGGTATGGGTTCTGCAGCAACTTCTGTTGTTTTTCAAGTGTCCATGTGATTTACGGCTTGCTTTGCTTTCCTCCACCACCCCAGTGAGTGAAAGCTGTCAGCTCGCGGCAGGAGAGAGCACTAGAGCCATTGCAGATGATCTTGTGCTTATCTGGAGATGGACGTAGGTCCCACCAGAAACAGACCCTGGGAAGCTGAAAGTTTACAGGGTAACTCGACTGCCCAGCTGGCTTTTCCCAGACCCTGTCAGCCACACTTAACTCTGGTGCAGATAAGCACTGTAAAATGTCACGGGTGTTGTCTAGAACCAAATCCCGATGGTGTTGCATCAGGTTTGATCATGGAAGTGTAGATTCTGTTAGAAGGAGTTCTGATATTCAAAATAATCCTCACTTGCACCAGCATTTGGCCAGCAGCTGTATAGACACTTCCCAGTAACACCACAAATGGCTTTATTTGCTTTTGGAAGGTTTTGCTGCCCCAGTTCAGGCTCCTTCTCTGCCTTTTTCCACCCAGTATTTTAGAAAAAATAGGACTAGAGCAAATCACAGTGGGTTTTGCAAGAAACCTTATGCTTTTTGGTGTCTCGGTGACAGTACAGATAAGGAAGTCAAGTGTCTTTTCCTGGCATACAAACATTCCTGACTGGAAGAAACAGTGTGTGTGGAGTATCCAAACATTTACAGAGGGAAGGAGGGCCGTGGCAGCTGCACTGTATTTTGTAACTGTGATAAAGATAAAATAATTTCAGTGGTTTTTTTTTTGAACCTAAGGAAATGTTTTAGTTGAGGAGAAAAAAAAAAAGACATTTTCTGGTGTACATGAAGAAACCCACATGCATTAAATTCTAATGCAGGGTTAAGAGCTGGGAATGTTCTCCTTGTGACCCGACATTCCCTGGGGACACAGAGAACAGGGCCTTGAAGCCCAGACAGGGTGTAGCAAGTTCTCAGGGATCTTTATTGCTTGTGATGTCTTTGTTTTAAAGGTAGTTTAAGGTTAGGTAATCTGGTTTTCAGGAGAGAATACTTAGCAATATGCAAGCTCATTTCTTTGAAGCTCTTGGTGTTTGAAACACTGGGAAACTGCAGTTTGGAGCGTGATACGCACATCTTGGTGGCATGGTGAAAATATTAGAAGATGCCAGATGGGTCGTATGATATTGTGGGCAGATGACAGGGACTGTGACTAGGACTTGTGAAGGTCCAGCCTTAATGGAGACCTTCAATAACAGATAAATGTATCATTTTCTAGTGCAAATTGCAGTTAATAGTATCTCCCTGTAACTCAGGAGATTTGCACCCCGTTGAGTTGGCAGCTGGTTCTGGAAGCCACCAAATGAAAGCATGAACTACCTGTTGTATATGCTAGTCTTTGCCAGTAAGGATGGTGCATTGATCTCAGAAACAAGGCACACAGTTCCTTTGTTGTTTCTTTTGAACCATTTCTTTGCATGTGATGACTAATGTTTTCTTTCCTTGGAGTTTGCATTGAGATGGTTGGAATTTTTTTTACTGCTTTTAAGGATACTGCTGAAACTCAATGCAAAAACCATGGAAGCACCGGATTTGCTGTGAAAGACGTAAGCTGTGCTTCACAGGGTTTTAGGCCCAAAGGAATGACTCAGGATTTCGTTCTAATTTTCTTTATAGAAAATAAGAGGAAAAAGAAAATATTTTTTTATGTTTAAATGATCCTTTGTTCAGATTAAGGAATTCCTGTCTTTTGGACACTGAATTCATTTTGCCAAAGAGCAGGAGAGGTCACAAAACATCCAATGCTTGTTACCCTTGGAAGGGCAGGGAATTTATTAGGTATGATTACATGAGTCCCTCAGAAAAGAAAGAGTTCACGGCACCATTTTTCTAATTTTAAGCACAAGCAAAAGATAATCTCCAATGTTGTGGAATAAGCTAAACAGAATTCTTTCCTCTTCTGCTGTTGGAGAAAGTGTGGGTAGCTGCATTTCTGACCTCAGTGGATGATTTTGGAAGCCCTAAAATACAAAATTTCAGTAAGGTGATTTTCATAATAAAGGACAGAAGTACTTCTGACTTTTTTGAGGGGAGAAAGGTAAGAAACTGGTTTCGCACGAAGGAAGAACGATGCACAGGCAGAGATTTTGGAGTCTATTTAACTTTTTAGTCTCTCTGCCCCTGGAATTCAAAACATGATCTTTCCTGTTCAGTCAAATAAAGCATGTTAACTGCAGAGAATTTCTTCAAGAATCTGCAGGGGGGGGAAAAAGGAAAAGAAGAGGAGAAATATATTCTAGAAGGATAGCGTAATTTTCTTCTAAAGACTTCAAGCAATGCAGAGTCCCCTGGTAAATATTTCAATTTGACTTTCCCAGCTGCAAAAGTAATCAAAAGCTTCTTTCAAGGTTTTACTTGCTAATGAGATCCAGTGACTGGAAGTTAGTTATGCCATTGTCTGCATGATTAACTATTTCCATCCTGTTATTAGATAGCTTTTATGTGTGAAAATACCTGTGCATGGTGATGAAGTCAGCCTATAACGTTCTCTTTGATGATCTGAATATGTTGCGCTTCTTAAGTCTCACATCATAAATCATGTTTTCTAGGCTTGAGTCATTTCTGTAGCCCTCCTTTGAATGTTTTCCAGTATTTCCATATGTTTCTTAAATTGTGGTCACTGTGCTGCTACTCTGTCAGAGGTCTCACAAACTATATATATATATAAAAAAAAAGTGAGGTGATTTCTATTTGTCTAACCTTCATTTCATTTTTTTCCCTCCAAGAATGTCATAGATACTTTTCACTAAGAAAGTCTTTCAAGAGTTTATCCTGAAGTTCCTTTCCTTCTGTTTCCTCTAGCTTCTCTTCTTTTATCTCGCTTCCACCAAAACCTTCTCCAAGTTCTCAGAGGATGGCTGCCGTGGCAGTGACCAATTGATAGCCTCCAGGCATCCGGCTCTGAACATACCTATTTCTTTATCCGTAATTCTGTAGGAAACACGGGCTTTTAGTTTAAAAACTTTGACAGCCATCTAAACTAAATCCCTTAAGTAGGCAAGTCAAGTACAATCCTGAAGTTCTTATTAGGCAGATAAAAACTCCATTCTTAATGAATTTTGTTAGATTCTCCTTGTAGGCAGCAACTCGCATTGCTTCTCAGGCACCACATTTTCTTCCCTAACCTTTGACAAGCTGTCTCACCTACTGCCATAACCACAAGAGATCTTATATTTATGATTAAAAATAACTTCAGGTGAGGAATGCCTCCCTTACAGCTCCAGTAAATGTGTTGTCGTTGATATCAAGAACATTTTGAGACCTGTGAGTATGCTACAATTGAATCCAGCTGAAGTACACCCCGTTAATTCCACATCATCATTTTTTAATTGAGATGTCGTGTTGTACTAAGTCAAATGCCATGGAGAAATCAAGCGCGCTATAGCACACAATTGCCTTTGTCAACTAGACCTGTTATCTCTTCACAAAAAGACAATAGATTTGTTTTACAAGACCAACCTTCCATTAAGCTGATTGACATTAATTAGATTTTTTAGCTTCTAATACTTTGTTGATGAAATTCCAAGTTAATCGTTCCTTTTACTGAATGCTAAATAACTATTCTAGAGGTCTGTGGCCGATCTCTTTTATCCTTGTTTAAATATTGGATCTCCTTTGGCAGCCCTTTATTTTTGTGGAATTTTCCCTAGTTTTCAAAGGTTTGTTTAAAAATTCATATTAGCGATTCAGGGAAGCTCCTGAGCATGCCCTTTTAACACTCAGGGGTGTGTGTTATCCAGGCTGCTGATTTGAACATTGTTTAATTTTAGCAGCTGTTGCCTTAACATCCTCCTTTACCGCATGTGGCAACCTTTCTATTCCCTCCACCTCTTTGCATGAGGTTAATGCATCCTCCTGCTTAATTCTGAATACAGAACAGTAAAAAAACCAAACCAACGACTGAATTTGAGCATTTCTGTGCGCTTTACATCATCCTTTACAGTTTTACTGCTCACCTCTTGCAGATCTCCTATATCTTTTCTTCCCACTATTGTCTTTTATGCTTTGTCATCCACTTATCTTTCTTCAGCTTTATATATCCACATATTTTCTTTGTTTTCCTGTGGTTTATATGATCTAGTTTCTTTTCTGTTCTCATGGTTATTTCCAGGTCTAGTTTTAAGCAAGATACTTTTCTGGCCTTTTTTGTGTGCATCTGGTTACTGATGACTTCTTTGGAATTTAGAAGTTTTTATTTGTAAAGACACCTTCGTATTTTGTTAAAAGTTATAACTTAAATTTATTTACTTGGTTTTCAGTTTTCATGCCAACTGCTGCTTTAAATTTTGGAAAAATGATCCTCCAGAGTTTTGAAGTTTCCTGTAAAATATATACTTGTGCTTTTAGATAGCATTTGTTTTTCTGTATGGAGGTGTTTTGTACAAGGTAAGCACAGTGAGGTCACAACCGCGAGTATTGCGGTCTCATGTTGGACATATTTTTTTTTTAAACAGTGTTTCACATTCAGATATCTGAAACAGATTGTGGGTGATGAACTAGGTGTTTTGGGGGTTCTGATATGTTGGTTTTGTCACTAGATGAAGGCAAATATTTGTCTATGCTAGAATTTTCTTTACTTTTCTTGGCAGAGCTGAGGAAATGAGCTGGTGCAGAGCCTGCGGAGAGCTGTGCCGCTGTGCCAGCACGGAGGCTCCGTGCCATCACCCAACTGCATCAGCAGGTGGTATCTGCAGACATGACATCCTTTTAATGATACCCAGTGGTAGTGACACAATATTACAGGGCGAACCCTTCATTCAGGCCCTCCTGTGCACGAGCTGTTAATGCTACGTGCTAGATCTCCTGCTTGCTGTCCCTTCTATGTTACAACTGCAGTGGTATTAATAGTAGTTCCTACTCTCCCGGTGTTTAGGGAGATGCGTTTTGGGGTCTCACTAAACTGTATCGGCTCCTTCTGGCATCTTCCATGTGACACTCCTGCCCTCAGCGGCGTTTAGTCTCATGTGGCAGCAAAGAGCTCTGTAGCCCCACAGGTTTAGATTTCCATGTAGGAACTGCCATAGAAGGAAAGCAAACACCCAGAAGCGGTTGATGCCTGGTGTGAACCCAAAACAGAGACTGTTCATCGTGGTGCTCTGATCGCTGCTCTTTCCATCTCCAGTGAGCCCGGGTAGGCTCAGGATGCTGCCACAGCAAGAGAGGGCTGTGTGCAGGGAGGTTTCGTGGGGCTGCGTAGGAAATCTGCTCCTCAGAGAAAGAATGTCTGTTGAGACTTTTTTAATAAGCAGAGAGGAGCAGAAGAACAGAGCCAATTGTTGAGGGTAGAGGACACATCTGAACTGAGGAAGCTCCCAGCAGCTCAGTCTCACAGATCTTTCTGTAACTTCGACTGGTTTGTTTCCAGTACCTGAGATGTGGGTACATGCCTTTAATGCCTCTTTCATGTAGCAGTGACTCACACGTTGCTCGTAGCTCCCCAGGAGAACAGCTGGGGATAAAATCTAGAGTTTGAAATATAGAGACTTAAGACAGTGCAGACTCGATGTCTGACATGTAGCTGCCTCCTTGAAAATCAGATGCATTTGCCACAATATTTTCTGCTCATTTCATCCACCTCTTCAGGTCTGAGTCCCTTGCTCACCAGTGCTCCTGCAGATATCAGTGCATCCTCCACTGCTTTGACTGCTGTGATTAAGATGACTTTATTATGAATACAGTTACAAATATTCTTTAATGTTTGTTTGACCTTTTTTATTCACTTTCATCCCTTCCCGTTCCTGAGTTGCTAGCTGATGACAGATGGACTTTGCTTTCTAGCTGTCACTGAATGTGTGGAGACTAAATAATGTTGTACTTCAATCACATCTTCAGTGTTTATGTCTCTAATAGAAAGCTGATTGATCAACTAATTGATAATATCCAACTAAGAACTCACTAAAGTGCTCGTGGGCATCAAAGAGGTGAGGAAAATGGTAAAAATAAATAAATTATGAAAAAATATCTGCCTTGGTGCTATGGAAACCTCCAGATATACAGGCAAAATAGCTTTATATAATGTCTCTCATTTTATTAGGGAATTTCTGATTTGCTGGAGGGGCTCACTTTGCAGTGTTTTTACTATGCAAGTAAGGTAGAAGAAGAATGTTAAAACTGGAGTCTTGGCAGCGTGAATGTAAACTGTACTCACCAGTGGTCTTTGTTCTTCTTGTAGCCCCAAGCACAGAAAAATCTCCCGTGCTGTTTCATTTCTTGCCTTAATGCATATATTTGAAGTAAGTCTGAGAGTCAAAGTCAGTGATAAAATTCAGTGCTTAAGACATGGGAGTGAAACGGAAAGGAGCTTCAAGACATCAGCTGCATGATTCTGAACCTCATTGATTTTATCTCCTCCTTTGTACGTTGGAGTTCTGGAGGAGCTTTGCCCGTGCCTCTTGCTTCCTCCCCAGGAATGATAAAAAGCTTGTTTTGACCTGTGAATGCTTTGGAGTCAGGGTGAATGTGGATGTATGGATAATTCTACAACTTGTGTAACGCATAATATGCTGCCATTGACTCCTTGGGCTAAATCTGGTCCTGTAGCTAAGCTTTTACTAAAAAAACCCAAACAAACCACCACCACTGAACAAAAGAACCCCTTATCTAAAACAACAACCATAAAAAGACTCAAACGAATCAAGCTCCTCTTTCTTCAGCAATTTCTTTCAGTTGTTAGTGTAAACTGACAGCTCTCTACTTGTCTGATTTAATAGCCTGACTGTAAGAATAATCTTTAAAGGGGGTAAACATTTATTTCACTGAGATGCCAAACTTTGAAAAAAAAAATAAAAAAAAATAAAAAAAATCAAATTATATCAATATGAATAGCAACTCTTTCAAGTTTAGTTAATTATTTCATTGCCTACATTAGGCAATGGAATAATTAACTAAATAATATGCTTGATTTCCAAACTGAGACGGCTTCCTCAGGTATCTAAATCTGCCAGTATTTCCTCTCCGTCTGTCAAATTCTCTGCTTTCTCTATAGCCTTTCCTGACAGGATTTAGAATGTCCTTGTGTGTTCTCAGTGCAAAACTTTCTCCGTGTTGCTGTTTAAATCTTCAAACCCACCCAAGCTAATCAAATGTAGTATAAAATTAAATAGGGGAGTAAATGCAAACCCGATCATTTAATATTTAGTTCACTTAAAAAGTTTATTTTTCAGCGTGCTTCAAGGTTTTCCCCTACACTGCAGGAAATGCATCTTTAGCAAATGTACTTTATAGATCAGATATAAAAGATGAGTCTTTGAGGAGGGTACGGGACACTTTCTTACTAAAAATCTTTGATTTCACCTCTCCTTTATGAATAGCACCACGGCTACTGCTGTTACTGCAGATGCTCATTCCGGACAGCTGCTTTCCATGCAAAACAGTCTCTGTGACCCTCCTGGCTCCTTTGGATATGCCTGGCTATTGGAAAACCAGGAGCAATGTTGTCTTGCTTTGATTAACCTTAATTTTAAAAAGAAGGAAATCTTTTTGAAATGAAAGGAAGAATGTATTTCTACCAAACTGCCTTGGATTTTCTAAAAGAAGCATTATGATTTTTTTTACAGCTATATTACAGGTCTGAAATGGGATTAGACTTAATTCAGAGAGACTGTAATCTCTTCAAAGAGTTTGTCTCATTATGCTGTGTGTTATGTGAGTTATATGTTGTCAAGTGAGTATATTGTTTTATGGAAGTTACAGGTTCTGTTCAGGATGACTTAGCTCAAATTGCTGCAAACTGAATAGTTCTGGTTCAAGGCTCTTAGAAGCTCCTTGAGTCTGAATGTTCTAGCTCAAGATATTTCTATCTCCTGCCTGTGAAGGCCAGGGTAGTTTGTTTGTTCTGCAAAAAGAACAGCTTGAGACTTCTTTTCTCGTTTGCCATTTATTTCCTAATGTGTTTACTCATGGTTTGTGGTTGGTTGGTTGGTTTGTTTTCTCTCTAGGGTTTTCTCACTTATGCACACTCATGATATTGTTAAATAACCAAGTCTCACGCTCATGGCTTCTGTTCAGTAAAGATGGAAAAAACCCTGTACAGAAACATCAAGAAGGTGACACTAAAATTTGAATATCTGACTCTAATTTGACCCAAGTTAGATAATGTGTCACTTGGTAGCATTGACTATTTATCACATAATAAAATCAGTCATGCTGTAAAAAGTTCAGATAGTCAAATACATTTATCACAGGCTGTGAGAGCAATTCCTTCATAGAGAAGAGAAAACCAGTCAGGCTGTGAAATTTTTGCATTCTTTAAAGTTATGTTCTGCAGACATAGGGCCTTTAAACTAACATTCATTTCTTACAACTAAAACCCTAACTGATATGAATATTTAATATAGCAAATTATATTTAATGTTTGGAATGCATTAGTAGTTACTGATTGTTTTAACATGAAAATTTGAAGCAATGTTAACCTTGGAGAGTTGACATGATGTGAGAGTCAGGAAATGGGATGAAAACCACTCCTCTGGGAAATGTGGGAGCCTCTGGGAGGCAGAAGAGGCTGCAGATGGGCTCTGTAGGCACCACAGGTCCTCTGTGGTACCCAGGGCTTGACAGAAACCCTGCACTGAGACCTTGAGTTCCCCATGGCGAGGCAGGGCAGTCACAATCCCAAACTAATGTTGGGCAAGCTGCTAGTTACAAGAAAACAGAAGTAAACATGCCAGGTTCTTCCTGGGAAAGCAGCTGTGGGAGGGAGGGAGCGGGGCTGCAGGTAGTGCTAACGCCGGGGATGCTCAGGCAGGTAGACTTAGTGGGAAGCCTTTTCCTAAAATATTGTGGTTTCCTGCTGTGTAGGTTGGGCTCCTGCCTATATGTGGCATTATGAAAAAAAAATAATAAAAAAAATAATAAAAAAAATCTGGCTTTTCCATTCAAAATTTCAGTTATATTGGAGTTTTAGTTTGGTTTCTTTGTCTAAGATTCCTGCTTTACAGATGGTACCAGCATGAGCCTCTGCCCTGAGTTCAGAGCGTTTCCTGCGGTTCAGAGAACCTTTAGCTCCTGGTGCAGAAACCTTTGTTCGTGTACAGCAGCCAAAATATGTCATCTCTGTGGGAACTTTACGTGATGTTGTACTAATGAAACAGGGAACTTCAGGAAGTCAGAAAGCTTCCTTTTTTTTTTCCCCCCTCCCCAAAGTCTGTGTAAGGAAACAGCAGCAGTGAACAAGGCAAATAGTATTATTTTACATAGATACTTTTGTTCTCAGCAAATCCTTGTCAAATATGTCTGGAATAGCTCAGCAATTTTTGGCTTATTTGGGCATTATTCTGTAGTGTTATTTACACATGTTTATGTAAATAAATTTACTCAGTAAAGCTGACACATTTTCGTTCCTGTTAGTTTTCTGATACTGCATTCCCTTCTTCCTTCCTACTCCATTAATAAAAAGTAATTCATGCTCTTGGAATTCAAACCTTAAAGGATGAAGGTGGTATCAAACCCTTGCACTTTATCATTACCGATATCCATATATGGATATCGATACAGATTTTTATTCTGAGTAAATCTTTCTGTCATTCCAGTATTGTCACTGAGAGCTTTTGATTAAAAAGGAAATAAAAGTAAAGGTGAAAATAGACAAAAGTTAGGCTTTGTCCTTTGGTATCTTAAAATAGGAGGCACGTATCTGGAAAATGACTGCCTTCTGAGGCCTCCCACTGATTCAACTAATCTTTTAAAATTGGTGCCGATACTCACTTTTGCTCAAACCTAGGAATAAAACCTGTTCTAACAATGACCTGTGATCTGCTTCTGTTTTCCTCATCTCTTTCCTCTACCTCTTCATCTTCATATAAAGCCTGCTTGTAATGGCAAAAGCCATCAACGTGCCGTACACAACTGGTTTTGGCAAATACACGTTTGTTGCAGAGCTCAGAAATAGCAACGTTTGGTAGCAGCTGCTGAAGCAACCAGAGCTTGAGAAAGATGGGAGGACGGTGGCACTGAAATCCGGGATGATATTCGCTGCAAGTGGAGCTGGGCATGTGAGAGCAGAGGATCGTCTGAGTTGTGAACAGATGCTGTTACGTCTTGTAGATTTGCACAAACAGTTTTGTTTCGGGGAACCCATGTATTGTTGCTGATCAGCTCTGCTGTGATGAGAGCAGGGGGATAATACCAGATTAGAAAATTCAGCCAGATGTTAAGTTGGAACAGGAGTCAGATGACAATATTGAACTTCTGGTTTTAGATGGAGGTTTTGGCCTGTTATTTAGCATCTTTGTACAAACATACAGCATTTGGCATCATGATATTTGCATCTCTCAACAGTTAAGACTTTTTGGGTGCTGCAGTGTTGATACAGATACTGTGGAGCAATTACTTTCTGTGCTCCAACAGTTACTCTTAACGTCTCAAGATAACCTTTTCCTAGGAAAAATAAATGTCATAATCAAGAGGTGTGTCTTTCTTGGAGTCAGTTAGCTATATATCTAGTGTTGCCCTTGCAGAAGGTAATATTGAATAACTGCAGATGTGATTACAGCCCTGTCAATTTTGATATGAAAAAATGTCTTCTATTCTTCTGAGCAGTTTTTCTGGATCATGCTCTTACTCCTTGTAGCAGCATTGCTATCCTCATGACACTGTAGCTAAATGGTCTTGATACCTAAATGGGATTAGCAGAAATTGAGATGAGTGCATTTTTGTGTCAGTGTCTAAGAAAGTTACAATCTTTGCATCATGCTCAATTTCATAGGAAGTTTATTTTTACCAAACGGAGGCAACACAATTGTAAGTGGTTTGAACAACCTAAATCCTTGTTAAAACTGGAAAACGTTCAACACAAGGGTTTTTGAAACCTAGTGTCCTCTCACTAACCATGACCAAGAGCCGATACTTAGGAAATCGAATGCAAAGAAAAATAGGTTATACATTGAGACACCTCCTGCCTCCGCCAACAATCAAGGTTTTAGACTCACTGAACCAGAGGTTGCATCAGAGTTACTGCAACTACTGCAGACATTCGTGAATCCTTTGCTGAGGGAATGCAGGGGATGGAGACCTACAAAAGAACAAATAAGGTCAAAGTCTGTCCTGTGGAAGTCCAGGATTACTCACAGGCATAGGAATGTGGTGCCTTTGTTATGAGCACATCTTTTGGAAAGCTGTCCACTTTTTTCTATAACCTACTTTGTTATCATCTCTCTTGTATGCATGCAAATTTCCTATACTGCCTCTGTGAAACCTCATCACCCAAATCATGTCTTTCAAGAGGATTTATCTTTTCTTTAAAGACAAAGATTTGGCTTGTGCAGTGTGCTTCCCAAGTACTTCATTCCCGACTCTGCCAATGATTTGCTTTGATTTTGGAAAAGACTGCTTATCTGCTTTGTGGAAGCAAAGATAATATTGTTTTTCTGTGGAGATGAGTTTGAGGTTTGGTTTTTTTTAATATTTAAAGATACTGCAGTACTAAGTCCAAACTATATCATAATACTTTATTCGTGAACTGGACAGAGAATAAATCTTACAGTACAGTGAGATCATGAGATATTTCTTGGGAGGAAGCTTAAATTTACCTAGTGTTGAAAATTCAGTACACAGATAAATAGCTCTGCCTGGCATTTCAGAAGTATACATCTGAAACACATTGAGCTTTTTTCCTTAAACAGCACTTCATTGCGGATCTTTTTTAGTAGAAGTAAGTAGGAGTTCTTTACGTCATATCTGTACTTGCAAAGAACTGGACTCCTATGGAATGATGGTTAAATATGCTCTAAATTTTCCTATGAGGTGTTAAAGCCCTTTTCTTTCGGGCTTTACTCTCATTGATAAAATTTAAAAGCCCTTTGCACTGTCCATATTTGCCTGCTTACCCAACGTGGCATGCCAGAGTCACTTTACTGATTCCAGCTCTTCTGGAAACTGTTGAAAGAGCCAAGCTGTATTTTTTGCCTTGTAACATGTCACAGAAATAGTGATTTATTACATTTATTTCGAAGTTGAAGTATGATGCAAAAGTCTGGTTCTCATCACGTTTTCTTCTGCTCTAAAGCACATGCTGAAATGGGTGTGTGCTTGCGATGCACAGAGAAAATTAGTCCCATTGACTGGCCTAAGTGGCTACTTGCATGTGGGCCATGCTGAGCAAATGCTTCTAAAATTAACCACTGAAATGTAGCAAGAAGAGAAACCTCTCTTGTGCTGTAAGGTTCCTTAGGAATCCTTTCTCCCTGATCTGAAAAATGGAAAGGATATTATCTCCTTGTAGCTGCTTGCTGCTTCCACCTCCTGCCTCGAAGCATCTTTCTTTTCTGATGATGGCAACATTTTTTTTAGAAGATTGGGAAGATACATACAACATTATGTCAGAGAGAAAGATCCCTCGCTTGTCTGGCTATTTTTAGATGGATATTTATCCTCTGTCAGGGTGTAAATTAACTGAACAACAACTATACTAAAAATAAATATACTCTTGTGGTGAATGAGTCCAAATAGTATTGTTTCTCCTGGTATTATTCTAAATAATGCATTATTCTAAATGATGCATTCTGTCTAATCTTATGTTGTCCTATTCTTTCTGTGGGTTTTTTTGACATGATACTGCATTATTTAAATGATAACCCAGAGTTTAAAAGCAGCAGTGTAGTCAGGAATAGTGCAGAGCTGCAGCTATGCTGATTTCTCTGTGCCTACTCAGGACCGAACTGCACTGAACTGAGCAGCCTCAAGTTCTACGTGAAGAAAACGGAGAAATGTTTTAGTTGTTGACCTTCAGAGTGGAAAAGCTGGTGCATTAACCTATAATGTCTCCTTTTATGCTGTGCTTATTGATTCCTGGGGCCAGAAGTGTAGATAATCACAAACTGATGTGCTTTAATAGCAATTCATTATAATAACTAGTCATGATTGTTTGATGGCACATCTTCTCCTTTTCCTTCCCTCCTGCAACACTGTCTCATCTTCTATATTTTTTCTTCATCTCCCTACATCCATTGGTTCATCTGACCTCCTTATTAGTGTATATTTAATGCTAAGTGTATGAAGTTTTAATGCCTCCTTCAGTAATCAAAGAATTTTGTATGCACCAGGTCAAAACGCAGGTTTTCATAATGACGTATTTGCAGTTCTTCTCCGGGTCAAGTTTAACAGGAAAAGAGAATATTCACTGGCTCCATCATTTTAAAAGTTGCTTTGTATGTTCTAAGTCACGCAAATACTGTTTTGCTAAGATGAAGAGATGACTACTTCTGTGCTAAATCATATCTTTTTTTTGTTTGTTTTTGCGTCTTTGCTCCTGATTTTGGTCTTGGCGGGTTGAGATTCCATGGGGAAAACTTCATAAATGCTGTACAAATCTTTAGTAGATTAGGTTTTTAGTTGCATCAAAGTAATATTTGATCTCATTATCTAGAAAAGGCATGGCTTGCTGCAGAAATTAATGGAGATTGTTGACTTAGTGATTTTTATGCTGGCCACTATAATCTCTGGTGATGTAGGTGGATAAGCTATTATCGGATGTGCAGCTTGTGGAGATGTAGAGTAGATTGCTCAAATTTGGGCAGGAAAGTGCTGAAGGTACTGGGGTGGGGGGAGGGAGAAGCTATTGATGAATACTTATTTTTGATGCATTTAATAATTTCCACCATGCATATGGTATTAAATATCTCTGGCAGGTTTTATTTTGTAGCTATGATATTTAAAGAGGAGAATGCCGAATTCGTTTACGTGTGAGTGGCCTGAACTCTCACCAACAGGATATACCAATGCTGGTGTCTGCTGAGAACTAAAACCTTGAAAACACACACGCACGCTGTGACGGGGAGTGGCTGCAGCTGCTGTAGGTGACTAAGCCACAGTAGGGAGCTGCTATAATTGTTTGTTTTCATTATTTCTATTAGTTCTTGAGTCTTTCCAACTGCTGATCAAACTAAGTTTCAAGAGTATTTCCTTCCAGTGTGGACAAATGTTTCTTTGTCTGGATTTGAAGTCAAGGCAGTGGAATGTTCTCCTTATCAGTAATATGAAAACCCACACATTATTCTCTTCATTCCCTGTCTACTGTGAGAAAAGATAAGGCAAAAAAGCTCTATGGACATGATAGGTTAGAGCAGATTCGTAAGGTAATCAAAAAGGTTAGCGAAATACACGTAGTTTCCCAGAAAACAGGTCTTTCTGCATTCATGGCTTTTAGGTAACATTTGACATGCAATTTTGCTAACCGAACATCAGAATAGAGTGCTGGGTCAAACCAGAATTTAATCCAGATACTAAAGAAGGCATTTGACTGTCAACTATCAAACTGCTGACTGTGTTTATTCCAGTGTTGCGCACTAGATTTTTCTGAAGCTCTGCAGTGAAGAGAGTGAACCCTGTGTGTCTTGTTCAGGCATGACCATTCGTTATTTCTGGTGCATGTGGTTAAGGTCAGGCTCTGGAACCCATAATGACCATTGTGTGTCAGCAGAGATGGGTAATACAGGTCTCCAGAGGGGAAATATGTTCCATCACCTGCAAGGACTCCAGTGCAATCTCAGCGGTGCTGTGTGGATTATGGTTTTAGTGCTGTGGGAAGCATGATCGTGAATTGATTTATCATGGGCTTGTTGTGTTTCACTGTATCACTCCAGAAACAAAGATAGTCTGATAGGGCTTCTGGATCAGTTATTTAGCAGTTATTTTATTGGCTTTTGAGTTGTGCAAAGTATTGGTTAAAGTACCTGCGGAAGGTCTTTATTATCCATACGCTACTGCAAGTGAAGATCGTATTTTAGTGCGACTGCTGCTAAATTCCTTTTTGGAAGATGTAAAGCAGCTGTGCAGAGAGCAGAGCAGAAAGTTCTGCTAATGACTGCAAAGTATTTATATTCTGATTCCTCCTTTCTGAGACTTACTCTACAAAGGCTGTAACTGTCTGGGCTTGGTCTCTGCCCAGGAGCGAGGGTTTTGTTGGTGTGAGGGGAGGATCTTTCTGCTTTTGTTTTCAAACTCAAGCCAAAATGGTTTAGTCATTATTCAGAGACATGAAAAACTAAATAAAAGAGTTGTCCCAGATGTCATTATACAGAATTAGAAAAAAAAAATTGAAAAGCCTAAATAGAAAATAAGCAAAAGCTAAAATTTGGGCTTGAATAATCCTTCTCTTGGAAGAATACTTGATGACGTTCAGCAATGAGGTGGTGTTCATTTTCGTGTTGACTAATATAGTATTTTTTACTCTCACACGTCAGTGTTCCTAGTGAAATCTGCTGAAGTACACATGCTTGAGTATCATTCTCTACGAATCATAAACCTTGACTGTTTTGTGATGTTCCTACTCCTAGTTGTATTGTTTGTTATGCATGTAGAGGGTGTTTTTCTCAGACAAGGAAAAAAAAGTAAATTAAGACCTTTGCTTGGCTGTTTGCCTGAGTACAGGCAATCTATCCACCGTGTGTCCAGCTCTCTGACCATGCCTCAGGACCTCGGTGCAGTTCTCCTTAGAAATATTCTTCTGAGAGGGTGGAAGGTGGGCTCTGCAACATCTCTTTTCCTGTGAACTCTAAAGGAGGAGTTGGCCAGGGAGGTTTTGTAGGACAGCAGGACATTAGATCTGAAGCCTGTGACTCTAGGATAACGGGTTTCCTAGAATGGTTTCTTGAGCTTTACGAAGCTTCTAAAATGTGGTGGGTTTTTACAGTGGACTAAAGACAGCCCCCTCCTGATCTCCTTCGTAATTTACCTAATGGACAAAATTGATACCAAAAGACGTCCCCCCCAAAAATTCCCCGTATGTGTTTTCCTAATACAGAGCTTTGATTTTGGTTGGCGTTGGTGGGGGTCTGGGATGGTGTTGGCTTTAGCTCTGCGATTTGAGCTTGGGTTGAGAACGGTCAATTATTGACTAATTGAAACAATTCAGACTTAAAGCAACCTAGGAAGCCAAGTGATCATAAATGACAGTTGCCTAGTTTCTTAAATAAAACTATTCACAAAGCCCTTTTATGGATGTAATTTAAATCTCCATGATATTATGCTGCTTAGTTCTCAAAATAATAATTTCCATTTATAATACTAGCGTCCGATTGTTACACTAGAACACTGTGCTCTGGATAGTATTTCGGCAACGTTTTTAATTGGAAGAGCTTAAAGCATTCCACAAAGCATTCATAATCCTTGCAATTGCCCTTTTAAAGGAAGTATTCATAGCCCCAGCTTCCATATAAAAGAAGACAGAGATGTTGAGTCATTTGCCCCAAGTTAGAGAACAAGCCAGCGGTAGAGTGAAAATACAACCTGTGGGTCCTGATCTCTGAGAAGTGAAATAAATCTTGTAACACAGGCAAATGTTTTTCACTGTGTGGGAGTCCCTTTATTATGAACAGGGGGAATAGGACAGAAGGATAAGTTTTATGAGCGAGTGCTTATGGAAATGATGTACTAATTTTCTTGAACTCTTTCTCCTAACTTTTATTTTAAGTAGTGTTGGTTTTGTTTTTTTGGTTTTGTTTGTTTTTGGTCTTTTTTGGAAGACTAGAAGTAAAATTTGCTAATATAAGAATTGTTATCTTCTGTTTTGTCTCTTACACTACGGTATTACAAAAAATACAAGTACGCCCAGTACTTTTGCAAGCATTTGAATTGTAAATTAGTGTTTAACTGTTCAGCTGCAGTGATATCAAGCACTACCAACCAGGGCTGACACAAGTGATATGGAAATATAGAACTATGCATTTTTTTTGCATCTCTGAGGAGATTCAAATCATTAGCCTGTGTAGAATAAAGTATATTTGAACAGATATCAGGCATATGAGAATAGATACTTTTAATTGAGTCAAGCTTAGTCCTTGAATATAAAAATGCTTTGTTTATGTAACCAAATTTATGCTACTGTAGCTTCTTTCCTATATGTGAGAAATTTTCTGTGTTTAGAGCTATAAAAATATGCAAGTTTAAATTAGCTTCATGATTTTAATAATTATTCTGTTGTAAATCAAGTGTATAGCTTAGTTTGATGTTTTTTGTATCAGTTTCTCAAGAAGTATAACAACTTAAAAATTAAGCTTCATATGACAGAAAAACAATTCTATATTCAAAAGGAAATAACTATTTTGAAGAGATTATGTGTCTACAGTTTCCTTTCTTCATCTGGCAGAGGGCATTTTATTCTCAGCTTCTACTCGGCAAAGGGAGATGATTTAATTCTTTTCCATGGTCTGTACTGTATTGAAATAATATCAATGGTTTTTGCATTTTGGAAGATAAGAAAGGTGCAAACCAACTGCACTGAACGATCTCACGCCTTTGCCGTTGAAGGAAAAGCGTCTGGTAAATGTAAATCTTGCCCAAGTTCATTGCATGACATTGCTGTAGTGATACAGCAGGAAACAAAGACTATTTTGTAGTCCCTGTGGAGAAAACAGCCTAGGAGGGTGCTCTGCTCCTCACGTCCTCAGACCTGTGCTAACACTAATCTTTTTTTCCTGCTGTTAGTAATTTTTTGGAAAAATGCTGTTACTTCGCACTGCTGCGATGCTTTATAAAAGCAAAAATACTAAATGTTATAAGCAAATTTTAAGATGTGCTCAGTGATGGACTTGGTCTCTTTCTGTGGGTTTGGGCACCTTATTGAAAAGAAACTGTCTGTGAAACAATCTATAACTGATTCCAGGCTGACTTTAGCTTCTGAGCAATGAATTATTGGTATTCAGATTTTCAAAATCAGTATTCAGTCTGCAGTGCTGCTTGAAACGTTATAGATGAGTAAAGTTGTCACATCTACTTCAGGAGAAATAATTCATGCTTGTTGCAAGGCGTACTGTCATCAGGGGGAAAAAAATCAAAATGTTCAGTTGAATACGCCTGGTCTAGTGACCACCCACCTTTGTAAGCATCTCGTTTGGACACTGTTGTATGGTTGTAGCCTTAGTCTGAATAGTGGCTCTTCTTCCATAGCCAAAAGAACGAAACACCAATGACAAAACTTTTCCCTTTGAGAGGTACATCTTGGAACAAAAGTCAAATATTGACGAGCAACAGATACCTGATTGCAGATAAGCTGAAGAAGAAAAAGGGAGGAAGGAGAATTTTGCAACAATGCAGTTACACTTTCAAGTAACCAAATTACTTTTTCTTCCTGATAAAAGAAAATCTGGCTGTTGTTCTTCAAGCATCTCATGATTACTAGGCCGCCAATGATCCAGCTAGTCCAGCGTAGAACATCTGAGTACCAAATGTTTTAAGAAAAAGTGCAGAACACGTTAGATATTTCTTTAATATCTAAACTGGTTGAGACCCTGAAAAATTGGGTTCAATAAGGTTTCCAAAATGTGCTGGAACACTTGCCAGCAACTCTAGAAACTGTTATTTCTCTAAATATCATGCCATGACCTGAATATCATTCTTAGTCTTTCTCTGTTTGATTTCTTGACTACGTGACAGGGTAATCCATGGATTGGTTGCTAGAGAAAAAGATCGTTTTGCTTGATTTGGTTTGATTTGCTACGTTCTTTGTGTTGTTCTGTATACCTTTGTCATGATGCTGAATTAAAAATTGTCAGATCAGCCCTCTGTAGCCTGTGCTTTTGTTATACAGCACGCTCATCATGTTTCCTCTAATTTTATCTTCATGAAATCATCTTTCAGTCTTTTAAATCACTCTTTTTTTTGAGGGAGTTCTGCTATCCCGCTGTAATTAATCTTATATTCCCCCCAACCTCCCAAACTCCCTTCAGCTCTTGAGTAAGTGGATTTAGGCATTAGGATTAAGCATAAAGCAGGCTAATTCTGCAGCTAGCAATGAATTTAAACTTGTACTTTAATGTTTTGCTGAACCTGGGCCTAAATGAATACATTGGTTGCATCAGAAGTCTTTCTTAATTAGTATGCAGACACTGGTGAATGAATATTAAGTTCTTATTAGCTGTTTTGGGATTAAGTTAATAAAATTACTGAGCACTTCATAAAGGACTATTTTTACTATTTCTGCTCTTGAGCACTGCCATCTAAGTATATGACCTTTTTTCAGATCATGTTTGGTTTTTTTTTTGGCCCCTTAATGGATCAACACATTTCAGAAACAAATTTCTGTTTAGTGTAGGACCCAAATCATACAGTGCTAAATTTTCCCACCTAAAGAGTCTGAGAAAACAAATCCTCCGCTTAATCAAAGGCTATAAAGGAAGCCTTGACTGACCTTTAACTATAATGTCATAGTCATGACTCTCTAGCATAGAACACCGTGTAGGATTTCAGGTACAATAACTTAATTGATGTTAGACCAGTTTAGAACATTGGAACAAATCTGTTCCCTTTGGTTCCCACACGCTGCACGCTGTAGCAGCTTTGTTAATCTTCCAATATATGTAAGGCACACCACGGTTTATATCTTTGCGAGCGATAGGTACACACACACAAACAGTAAAATGATTGTATGAATTAGGTGAAAAAAGTTTTATAACGTGGATTTGTTAGGATTACCCTCTTCCAAGGCCTGAGCTGCCGGTGCAGTGGGAAATGTAATACGGTTTGGCTGATGGGTCTCGTTCTCTCCTTCACTCCCTCCCCTTTTTTTCTTCAGTTCCCAGCCTGAAACCTGAAGCTTTCCCAAATCCACGTCCAATCCACAGGGATAAATTGCTGGGAGTCAGTTAGCCTTCCAGTGAAACATGGCTGCTCTGGGGCACCAACACCTGTGGCCGTGACCTTCCTGTGAACCCTCTAACTTAAGTCCATTGCTGTTTTTCTGCATTTCATTCAATATATGTGACAAAGATTCACTAATTACATTTCTGGGCTGTGCTACCTTTAAAATACTGCTGTTACAATGTCCTCCCATCCTCCCCCCTCCACTCCTTTTTCCCCCTTTTCTGCAGGATCTGGAGAGTATCAAACTGATAGTTGCAAACTGAGTACAAGCTTTTGAAGTCCGGACATTTGGAATATTGCTCAGCTTTAATGGTGAGAATAAGTATGTTATTGAGAGAGATTAAAGACAACTGGAGTCCTAATGACGTCAGGCCTGAAAAAATGATTATTCTATCAGTAGAACATTTAATTTCCGAAAATTAAATTATGCATCATTTCCAGATTTATAATAAAATAATTAGTGCCTGCACTTTCTCATTATCAACTGGTTTGCTCCGATTTCTTTGTATGAAAGGAGCTTTGTCGTTTAGTGAGGAGTCATATTATAGTGAAGTTTTACACGTCTTATTGTCTCGAGTTGAGCTCCAAGAATTACGTGTCTACTTGGGAAATGAATTCACAGCATCACAAAGGCTGGCGAGCTTCCAGATTTTAATTGCTTACCAGTGAGGTTCAGGGCAGGCTGTTCTTCCTAGGGTGGGAAAACAAAAAAAAAAAAAAGAAACCTCAGTTGTGCTAAAGAAAATGAAAATCACCTTCTTGAAAAGAGTATTCACTGATACATGAAACAAAGAACTGCATCATTGTTCCCCTTGCATAGTGGGATCTGTGGCTGAATGAACAAAAGTTGGGAGCTAAGCAAAGTTGGAGCTGTCGTGGTGTGTAGCCAAGTCTTACGGCTTTCTGTAACTAGCTGCTTTTAGGCAGGCTGAGGTAGCCTGTGGAGAGAAAAAAAAAAAAAGATTGAAATACATGGGAAAAGTTGAGGGGAAGGACAGGCTAAAAAACAAACCAGAGGAGTAGTCCTGAGCGCATGAGCTGCAATGTAAAGGTCCTGCACAAGGAGGTCAAGTGATGAGATCCTACTTACTGAAAACCAAGAAAGCTGGCTTTTGATCTCTAGCTCCACAAGAGGCTCCTCTCGGAACTTGTCGTGCTGTGGTTTTGGTGCTCTTGTCTGCAGAGAGGGACTATTTTTCAACATTTTGCCTAAATATCTCTTCCTGTCTCTCTTTTAAAGAAGTATTTTCCATTGCGTAACTACGTATCATTGCTTTCATGGCTCTGTCTTGTAGTGTGCAACCATCGTGATACCAAAAAATCAGTGAGAATAACAGAGTAACAGACTGATGAAGGGTAAATATCTGAAGTGAAATAGTAACTGTAAGTGTAGGAAGTTCTTGGCAATTTATTGCCATCAAGCTGTCTAGAAAACTTGATATTTGATACAGCTTCCAAAGGGATCATTGGTGCTTTTTGGAGGAGGATAACATTGTGGTTCACCTGCTGACACTACTGCAGCAGCCTACAAAAGGGAGAAAAAAGGGAAGGGGACAGTGTTGGACAGGCACAAGTGTAGACTATTCTAGAAAGTGATTCCACAAAGTGAAACAGTTAATAGGTGATTTAAAAAAAAGTGTATATTGTGTTTGCTGCGAGTGGGTAGAGAACTTGTGGAGCTCTACTTGGAAGGAACTTTATTGCTCTGTGCATGAACAGATGAAAAATAACATGCTTGAATTTGGATACAAACAACTTGGGAGCTTGTGGAGGAGGTGAGCTGCTGTGATCAACAGCTGTAGGCAAGCTTGGCAGCTGGAAAGGTGGCTGGGGTGGGGTGGGGGTGGGGGGGAGCTCTGTTCCAGGGCTTGTTTACTTGGAGCGTGGACAGCCTGACATCTGGTTGTCTTCTAGTGAAACGCAGAGTCTCAACTTCGTTCCCTCTCCTGAGCTTTCCTTTCATACCTGTAATTGGCTTTATATGAACAGTTAAGCAACCTCTGCCTCCATTATTCTTACTTTCATTGCCAGCCTGGTAAATGACAGGACAGACATCAGGGAAAAATAATTCCGTGCAGTACAACACGGCCACTAAAATATATTCACTAAACAAGATGAAACCTACTGCTGACATGACTAAAGATCTCTTCATCTGTCAATAATTGTGTGCTCCAGTAGATGCTGCTTAGTCTCAAAATACCAGTAATGTGCATTCTAAACAAAGCTCTAGTTAGATTTCTCACCCAAACTTTATAAGCCTTGCTATTCATTCACTAATGTTCACACTCAGCAATGTTCATGCTCGTTAAATGTAACACTCATTAAAAATATATAATCCATATTCATCATTCTAGATATCCATCACTAAATCAGATTAATAGATCACCACACATTTTTACATTCTTTTTACAACTTAATGGAAATGATCCATTATTCAAATACTGAGCATTGCCCATCTGCACTCTTTTTTTTTTTTTTCTTTATTTCTCTAGTTGAGTCACCCATTAATGAGTGACAGAGTGTATAATGCTGACAAATGCATTTGGAGATCTTCAGGATGCTGTTGCCAAGACCCTTTGCAGGGCTTGGTCAGCCTTCTGAGTCACTGCTCTGTGCTTCTGGCTTCTTGTACATCCTGGAGTCAGGTACTCCTGTTCTGGCAATGCCTCTGAAGAATGAGATCTCTGTGGTTGGATTAATGGACTCCTTTATTATGTTTGATGACTTTTCATATTTCTCATTTTAATCCATTTTTTAAAAATGGTCTCCTGGCTTGGTAGCTTCTTTGCCATGAAAGGAGGTCTGTTTTAATCAAAACACTTCATCAGAGGGAATGATTTGGTAAATATCTCCTCCTTTCTGCCAGTACTGCTGCATAAATGCCACACAGCGTTGTCACATATTCTAAAATTCTGTGTATCTGGCATAGGCAGGACATTGTATGTATTTCTAGTCCAGTTTCTGGTTTCTGAACAAACTAAGGAGACAAAAGATGACATGGTATCATCCTTAACTTCATTATTAATCACAGCAATAACTAACTACAAGCATATCCCTCACTGATTTGTTTCATCTGGGTTTAGCTCAAGCAAAACGTCCACTCTAAGAGATTTCTTCCTCGAGATTTCCCTATCTGTCTCTGTTATTAATTCTGATTGTTTTGGTCTTGAACAACGTCTCCTGAGGAGGAGGTTGCTCGAAAGCCGTCAGTCCTTAGAGAACAGCCTCTGTCCTCTAGACCTGTCACCATGAGGCTTGGGAATAGGGTCTGAAACCTTCTAAAAATGTTAGCAGCTTCTCAGCCGCTGGCAATGCTAAACGATGCAGTGGTAGGAGAAGCTCTTTGCAGTCTGTTCTTCTGTTCACAGACAGCAGTGAACTAGCAGATGCACAGGGTGCCTCGATTCCTGGACGGCTCGTGTCCCTCCGGGCACAGGGATGAGCAATACTGACCAGGCTTAAGAGTTGTACTAAAGGAGAGGAATGAAAAGGGATGGGGCAGAAGTAAGTCTGAGTCCCGTCTTTGCAAAAGAAACTACTTTCCAGCACCTCTGAAGGCTTTCACAGCTCATGATCATTATTTTTTTTCTCTCTGAAGTGGTTTTGTGTTTGGGTAATAACTTTGCCAAGGACTGACAGATCACGCACGTAATATATTCTTTTAAAAAAGCATTTAGTAAATTGTCACGATCTGCTCTTGGGTTGAATATTCTGGCAGAGGTTAAACCCCCTTGCTTTCCAACTGACCTCAGATAATTCTGGGTGGCTGGGCTTAACTCTGGAGTGATGTTCAGTTAGATATTTTATCGTGACCAGGTTTTGTGTATTCTCGGGAACAGAATTAAGACTCAAAATGGAGTCAAGCGCCAAGTCACTTTATTTGGCCAACAACAAGTACGTGAAGAAAAGGGAGAGAAAGAGAGAAAAGAGTGAGAAAGTTGCGATAGCTACCACCACGGATCTGCGGCATCCCGTTAGTCCAATGTATCTTCAGTCCGGTGGGAGAATGTTCCATTTGATCTTTGTTGGTCTTGCCTTTTACATCATTGTCCTGTTGTGTAGTCAATAAGTTCTCAGGATTGCTTTTGCATACCCACGCCTCCCACTCGGCGCTGGGACGTATACCCAGTACTGTCACTAGAGGGTTCCCGAAGATCACAGGGGGTCCGAGGCCCCCATATACTTCAGTCAGAATCACAGAATTCTTGAGGCTGGAATAGACCTCTGGGATCATCAAGTCCAGCCTATCACCTAACACCACAACATCAACTAGGTCATGTCACTAAGTGCCACGGCCAATTTTTCCTTAAACACCTCCAGGAGTGGCAACTCCACCGCTTCCCTGGGCAGTCCATTCCAGTGTTTAATCCCCCTTTCCATGAGGAAGTGCTTCCTAATATCCAACCCAAATCTCCCCTGGCGCAGCTTCAGGCTGTGCCCTCTCGTCCTGTCACCAGTTGCCTGGGAGAAGAGCCTGACCCCCACCTGACTACAACTTCCCTTCAGGGAGTTGTAGAGAGCGATAAGGTCCCCCTGAATCTCCTCCTCTCCAGGCTAAACAACCCCAGCTCCCTCAGCCTCTCCTCATAAGACTTTCCCTCCAGTCCCTTCCCCAGCCTCGTCGCTCTCCTCTGGACTCGCTCCAGCACCTCAAGATCTTTCTTGAAGCGAGAGGCCCAGAACTGCCCCCAGGACTCGAGGTGAGGCCTCCCCAGTGCCCAGTACAGGGGGAGAATTTCATCCCTACTCCTGCTGACCATGCTATTCCTGATCCAAGCCAGGATGCCGTTGGCCTTTTGTGCCACCTGGGCACACTGCTGGCTCATGTTCAGCCCACTGTCAACCAGCACTCCCAGGCCCCTCTCTGCCGGGCTGCTCTCCCGGGAGCACACGCAGAAACTTGGGCTGTGTGGTCCGAGTCAACAGGAAGCATATGTGTTCCTAACAGGTAGATCTTCCTTGGTTGCCATGATGGTGAGGTTTCAGTGGTTAAATTGTTCTTCCAAAAATGTTGAAGCATATTTCTATACCTTACACCAACTATGTTGAGACATATTTGCAGTCCCATACATAAATCTATCACGTTACCTCTTATTCTTTAGTGCTCCTTTACCCTTCATTTTGCGTCCCCCCCTTCATTCTGTTTATCCGTACAAAAGAGCTGCTTATTGAGGCCACCATTGGTAGGGATGCTGGGCAGGAGATGTGCTGAGGGAGACAGTGAGGACACCCTTTGCTTCTGGCCTTCCCTCATGCAGCCAGCGCCCAGGGGCACTCCCAGAAGCAGTGCTGTGCCCTCCTGAACCTACTTCCCACTGACCTGATAGAGAGAAGTGGCTGTGCGTGGCACCAGGTCTTCAATTTCTGAACCTGCTGTTCTCCTCTCATTATTCCTTTTTCTTTCTGCCTTGTTTCCCACGTCTGCCCTCTGCCTTACCTCCCGAGCTGCCTCCCGAGAGCTGCAGTTGAGGGGAGTGAGTGCAAGCTGGGCTTGCTGGCTGTGAAAGGTTTTCACAGAGGACTCTTGTAGGAAGCTAAAAGGTGAGAATTGTTTTCTTTTTTTCTCAGTAAACACTTGAAAACAAAAAAAAATCAGCTTTGCCAGTGAAATAAACCTTCAGAAATGATACTGGAAGTGAAAGTGAAAATTTTTCAGTGTGGAAAACATATCAGGCAATGTGTGTTTTAATTACAGGAAAGCAAAAAAAGAATCACAGAATATTAGGGGTTGGAAGGGACCTCGAAAGATCGAGTCCAACCCCCCTGCCAGAGCAGGATCACCCAGGGCAGGCCACACAGGAACAGATTCAGGGAGGGTTGGAAAGTCTCCAGAGAAGGAGACTCCACAGCCGCTCTGGGCAGCCTGTTCCAGGGCCCTGTCACGCTCAGAGAAACCCATGAAACCTGCAGTTTTTTGATTTGATAATAGTAGCTTTGTGAATTGCTGAGAGAGGAGTGTTGCCACGCTGTGAAACCATCAGATTCCCCCATGCTTGCCCTATATTTGTAAGGCAAAACCAACTCCACTTTCGGTGTTTATCTAAAGCTTCCTCACCGCTGCCATAAGCTTCTTCGCAAGCCAAGGTGGATTTGAGTTATTGATCAGTCAGAAGTGACGTACTTGAAGAGCAAAAGAATAAAGAAAACAAGAGTAGATCCTATATCTGATCCTGCAGACGTATTTCACACACATAATTTTCTAATCCTGTGTTTAGCAGCAGGTTTTTTTCTGCTTGAGTCCAATGTGAGCGGGGTTTGTTCAGATGTTGCGCAACAACATTTGATTTCTCCCACGTTTCCAGCCCACGAAGAAGTGATCAGATAACCTGTATGGATAGGATGTGAGCTTTGTCCTACAGCTAAAGCGTGATGAGCCAATTTGTACTGACCTTTCCAAGTTCTTACATTATGACAGGTTCTTACATTATGAACATTTTCTTTTAATGTTCAGTGGTTTGCCACGATTACTATTTGCGTTTCCTGTTCTCATCTCCCCGCCTGCTCAGCTTTCGTATTTCCTTCCCGAATATATCTTTTTTGCATGCCCTTGTGCCGTTTTCTCTGCCTTTCTTCCCTGTCCTTTCTAATTTGAATTCCTTTGTTCTCTTTCAGCGTCAAATATCCTCAACTGTTTCCTTAACCTGACTCTATAAAGCCTTTGAGGAGCTATCCTCCTCCCAGATCCTCTAATGTCAGAAAAGAAGCAAAACAGCAGAAGAAAGAGCCCAACTTAACGATAAATGCATTTTTTTCCGAGTTTCGGTATTTAGCCCATGCTGTTTCATTGGGGCTGTGGCCTTATTCATATGGTAGAGACACTTTCTTGAAGACCTTACAGGTTGCAAAGAGTCACTGGAGAAAGTAATTGGTTAAAGAAGTGCTGTCACGTACAAGCACAGTATTTTGGACAAAAAAAAGTCCCTACTAGAAAAAAAAGTTGGTTTGTTGTTTTTTTTTTAAATACAGATGGCAGTAGTAGGTATTCAGGAGAGATATGAGCAATGAGAAATATCTACAGGAATTATTTGCTTAAGAGAGTTTATCATGTGAGGGACATGGGAAGGAAGGGAGGGAAGTTGTGATGTCAGTGGAGGATGGAGGCAGGGGAGCAACTTCATGAGAGATCAGGACAGTTTCCTGTACTTTCTGCTTCAAGTTCAATGGAGCTTCCAACTGGAATGAAGAATTTTGGATGACAATCTGGCCTTTTCAAAAGATGAAGGGGTTTGTACGCTCTTTAAATATTTAAAGAACACAGGGAGCGCTTTGAAAAGACTGGAGCATCAAACTAGCAATTAAAGGAGAGAAGATTCTGCTGAGACCTTGTTTTTGAAGACGTAAAAAAGCAGGCTAGTCCAGATGCTTAGTACACAGACGGCAGCAGATAGTAATTGCTTAAGCAAATGTGTGTTGATTAAAAAAAAAAAAAGTGAGCAGTGCAAAAAAGGTCAGTGTTCTCAATTTGCCATTGAGAACCTGAGTACAGTCGTGCATGTTTGCATTAGAAATTCGTGCACTTGCATGGCAGTCTGTAATACCCTTCTGTACTGCTGATATTAGGAGCCTTCCAGCATAATTCTAGTTGGATAAAATTATTTCATTCAGCCTCTGTCCATCCTGTCATTGAGAGCTGACGGGCTATCCTGAGATTTATTGTGCTTTGTAGGTTTTTCAAAACTCACGGATTTGTCATGGCTGATAATCTCCCCAAAGAAATTAATGGTAAGAGTTATCAATCAGCAACAACCCCATCACCACTGCTACCACAAAGAGTTTTTTGTTCTGATTTAGGGGATCACTGATACAGCTCATGGTGCTTGCAAATGTGCTTCAGAGAACCATAAATGGGAAAGGTGTAGGTCATTCAGTAGTAGGTATTCACAATTAAAAGTGTCCTAGGAAAATAATTGGCTTCAGAAGACTTCTGCTTTGTGATTAATTATTCACAGCACTATTTCTCTAGCCTGTCGTGGTCTTACGCTTTAATCTCTCCAATTTTTCTGGCCTTCGTTGGTTTTATTTGTAAGTGCATTAAAATTAATCTTTCTGAAAAAGAAGTCTGACTTGAAACATAATCTTACTTGCAGGATGAATGTGGATGTTTTGCTTTATGTTCTTAGATATTTTTGGGAGCCACGTATGAGAGGGTGTAGTCATGTGCATTAGATGAATGTGCAATCAGTTGTCTCTGTGTGTGTTATGTCACACAGCTTCCCTTCTAGAAGACAGTGGAACACCTATATGAACACGTTCCACACAGCAGCACTGCCTTTGTATTGCTGGATATTTTTTTGAAAAAGATCCTCTCTCTATGGAGAAGGAGCTTGGAATCCTGGTGGGCAATACATTTTCCATGGGACAACAATGTGCCCTTATGGCCAAAAAGGCCGATGGGCTCCTGGGGTGCATTAAGATTTTGTCCAGCAGGTTGAGAGAGGTTCTCCTCCCTCTCTGCTCTCCCCTGGTGAGACCACATCTGGAGTATTGTGTCCAGTTCTGGGCTCCCCAGTTCAAGAGGGAGAGGGAAATACTAACGAGACTCCAGTGGAGGCTACAAAGGTGTTGAAGGGACTGGAACATCTCTCCAATGAGGAAAGGCTGAGAAACCTGAGGCTGTTTATTCTGGAGAAGAGAAGACTGAGAGGGGATCTTATCAATGTTTACAAATATCTGAAGGGTAGATGTCAAGTAGACTCTTTTCAGTGATGCCCTGGGATAGGACAAGGGCCAATGGGTACAAACTGGAAGCCAGGAAGTTCCACCCCAACATGAAGAGAAACTTCTTTTACTATGAGTATGATGGAGCCTGGAACAGACTGCCCAGAGAGGTTGTGCAGTCTCCTCTGGAGACTTTCCAACCCCACCTGGATCTGTTCCTGTGTGGCCTGCCCTGGGTGATCCTGCTCTGGCAGGGAGGTTGGACTCGATGCTCTCCAGAGGTCCCTTCCAACCCCTAACATTCTATGGTTCTATGAGAAAAAACACTACTATGAATGGCTTCAAATTATTTGTAAGTGAACTACAAGTGCAAAGCTGGGGTGCACTTTAGGTGCTGTGTTGGTTTCTTAGTCCACGCTATGTCCCATGTGCTTGCCACTGGTATCTTAAGGCTGGGGTTGCACAGGCGTTTTAATGACCAGAAATGCCTCTGATCCAGAAAGGGACATCTCGCTTCCCTCTCCTTCCCCAGCTGTGGGACGTCTCATACCTACATCATCTGCTGTGTCGGTGCTCGTGTTGTGCGGCTCTGAGGTGAGCAGAGCAGAGCGTGGCGCTGGCCGATGGCTTTGGGAAGAGGAGCAGTTTACAACCAGATTGTTTTGCAGCAGTTTCTTGTAGTAGGGCTACAAACAGCCTGCACGTCTCCTTCTGAAGGCATCAGCAAGCATCTTTATTTAGCAAAGCAGGATAGCGTTGCAGTTGGTCAAAGACAGCCAAGGTAGTCGCGGTTGATGCGTGGTTTGCTAGAGTGGTATTTTAATATATGGGTTTACAGAAAAAAGTACAATACTGCTTTGGCAATTTTGATATTCTCATTCCTACATCTCCTCTGGTTTATTTAGCATTTCGCAGTCATAAGAACCCCTCTAATTTGGGACTCTGGTTTATAGCTGTTTGCTGGTCGTTCATCTACCTTCTTTTCCTCTCCTTAAGGCTGTTTCTGTACCCCTCAGCAGGTACATTCTTGATCAGGTAACAGTGCTTTTTCTGAGCCTTTTTCAAAGTTATAATGATGTTGTCCTAGTTTATATTCCAGAAGGAGTAAGTACCACCTTGTTTTAGTTGCTATGACATTTTTACTTTGTTTTTGTCCTCTGTACAGATTTTAAACCTGCTTGATGGCTCGACTGAATATAGCTGGATTTGCTTAGCCCTTTTTTGTGAACAAAGTAACAACCCTGAATTAATATTTCTTAATTAGCAGTCTCTAGTCATTGCTGATAAAAGTCACTTTGAATCCCACCAAGGTTGCTGTAGTGCTAGAGATACTCATTAGGTATTTCTGTCCGTAAGATTGTTCCAGATGTTCCCCCAGGTTTTAGTGCTGGTGTTTGGAGTGGCTGGCAGTGGATGGAGAAGAGTTAAGGGCATAAGTCCTCAAAACAGCAGATCTGCAGTTTTGCAGTTGGCCGGCGTGGACCAGAAGCAAGTTAAAATAGAGTGGAAGTGCATAAGCAGCATGAATGGAGATACGGCATGCTGGTGGTCATGCTGTTTAGGCACTTGGTTTGTGGCCAACTCAGTTGGGGATCAGTTTGCTTTCTTCTTGTGTTTCAAATCTTGGCACGAAGGAAGAAGGGAAAAAAGCAATGCTGTCAGGGTCCTGTGATAATGAACCTCACTGCAGAGCGCCCTGTTTTAACCCATCACACACCTTTGTGGAGCATTCCAGAAGTGCACAGAGGCTGCCTTTTGGGGCTCAGGTCCTAAAACCTGGAAGCACTGGTGAAAGCCTCACCGCAGAGTGGTGATGAAATGTCTTGTGGAGGTAAGGGGATGTTTTACAGATGAAAGGAAGAAGTTGGAACTGGGAGAGCTTGCCATGGTTGGCTGGATCTGGACAGAGGACAAGTGAGGAATCCCAAGACGATATGGATGGTAGGAGAGGTTTACTTGTAAAACACAAGACAGCTTGCTTGTCCTTCTCTTCTGGGAATTTTAAAAGTGGTTTACAGACAAAGTGGCCAAGCCTGAGGTGAAGTGAATTCATGTCAGTAGACTTCCTTTTCAGTAAAGCTTCAGGAATTCTGGAGAGAAGCATCTCATATCCAATAGACAGTTGCCAACCAGTACCAAATGACTGTACTGAAAGCAGGCAGCACATTCCAGTGTGTTTTATTGAGGGACAACATAATTTAAAATGCATGCAAAAAAAGAAGTAGGTGTTTACACGTGGTCACATGTTTATCTCTGTCATCTAAGACTTTGACGAACTTATAGGGTCTTCTGTGATGAGATACAAACGCTACCTAATAGGAATTTGAAATATGCATTTTGCCTGTCAGGGATAAGTGCCATTTAAATCTGAGCTGAGATTTGAGACCTCTTCCCAGAAGAGCTGTTCATTAACTTTTGCTGATAAATAACACTTGGAGCTTTACATGTAGGATGTAGCACATACTTTTCTTCCTGATGTTAATATTAAAGATTGTAGCACTGAGGTTTGGGGGAAACCCAAACCTTAAACCCTTTTGAATTATCCCGGTATCTATCTCAATATTCATTGATTGGGAGATACAAACACTACCACAATCATACAGCACCACAGATTAGTATTAAGATTTTATTTTTTTTTTTTTTTTAGTTTTGGAGTTTGGTTTGGTAAGATGCAGTATCTGGTGATTGCTTAAATACTGACTGTATCTGGAACAATGGCAGTTTATTCCTAGTATTCTACTCTAATGGGAGCAGAATTTAACTTTTCAGAGGTTTGCCTTAATTCTTAATTTTTTACCTTCCAAAACCTTTGCTGAGCTTGAGGTTCAGAAAGAAGACATGATATTATCAGGCAATGAATTGTTTTGTCACAAAATAGTGTTACCAGCTCAGTCACTTGTGTATTGCTAATGTAGAGTTAAGCACATATTTAACTTCCACTGTACTTGCTTTGCCAGTTCCCTTCAAGGACCAAATTTTCAGCTGGTGTATTTAGAATTTCATAAATTTAAGGACTAGCTAATGACAGGAGGTTTAATTTTTATGTTGCTTGCCTGGATATGTTTGGAAGTGGAGATGGCTTTAGAAATCTGCAGTAGCCTCTGGCTAGAGTGTCAAACCTGCTTTGTGTGTGAATATGTTGGCAACATCTTCTTAAAATGGCATCTTTGGAAAATAAAACCCATGAAATACTGGCAACCCTTGACTAGCCGTACCTTAATATTCTTTGCAGAAATTTTGCTACTCGGGCCTTCAGCTAGTGGGTGGTAGAAGAATGATGGTTGTTACTCTTCTGGTCGATGGCTTTGTCTTGGTTCACTGAGTTTCTCCCTCCACAAACGCATTGCGTGTGAATCGCTACTCACCATGTGTCCCAACCGATCTAGCCAATATCGTCTTCTTTTTTTCCAAATGGGCTGAATTTGGGCAGTCAAATGGAAACTATTCACAGTTTGCGATGAAAAACACTAATGAAATGCTCCATTAATCATTTAGTTTGCCCTTCGTTCCCACTGTAATGAAGACTGAGAGGCAACATTAGCCCATCTGAAAGGTTTAAGCCTTTGAGATTCATCTTGAATGGGATAAAGCCATCAGTGATATGATACAGGATGACTAAAGGCCTAAATAAATAACTTCTGTCTTAGAGTTGTGTTGACGTAACAATCAGTCATACGTGGTACTTCCAGGTACCGTGTTTAAATTTCATTATTGAAATGCCTGTGGCTGCTGGGAGTTTTGTCTGTTTGCTGAGAAACTTGGAAAGACTGCTTATTTGGGCTATCCAGAATTTTATTGCGCTGCTTATAATGCTGTGGATGTTAATAATGCGAAGTGAGGCGGGAATTATTTTTTAATAACTGTAAAATAAAAGATAGTGCTGCATTGTGCAGCGTTTCATCGGTCAGTGTCGGCAGCATTCTTCTCTTCGAGCCAGGGGATCCCAGATCTAAATCCCACATAGAGATGTGGACATCAGTTGTCTCCACGTCTCACCATGGTGTCTGGTGTTTTTTTGTGAGGCTTTGAGCCATATCTGTGTTTGAAGTGCCAATTCTGAAATTGCAAGCATGATATATAGAAAATGTAGAGGAGTTATGGCTACAGTGTAATTTATATTTTTCTTTTCTAATAACTCTTTCACAACCTTTATAATTAGGACAGAGCATCTGTGGAAACAAGCATTGGTATTCAAAGGACTTTCCATTATAAGTGTCTCCATTAAGTAAATAGATGTAGGAGCCATAGCAAAGCAATTTGTTGTTTAGCTGTAGAAAACAGTGGTGATTTGTGCTTATTGAATTTTAAAAGAGCGCAAAAAAAGTTAGAGCGGAATTTTGGAAATTGCTATGCAGTGCTTGTGCACTGTTACAAAAAGTTGAGTGATGCATACAAATAGCACTAATTAATTTTTCAGTAGGAAACCAACACTTCGTGCATACTGATTCTTCCAACACTGGCATGAAATTGGTTACGCTGCTGCTATACTGGGAGCGAGCGGCATTGCTGCGGGGAATCAGAACGTCTGTAGAAAGGTGTTATGCAATCGGCACTTCTTGGATCTGCAGCGTCATTGACTGAAAGGAAAATGTGTCATTCTGGTTTTATCTGTTACTTTGAAAATGTAAGAAGTTGAAATGCGATTTTTCTCTTCTTTTTTTTCTGTAGGTAATTTAGGCTGTGATTGGTCTGTAGCAAATGGAAGGATTACTGTGGTGCTTGAGTCAGGGTTAACAGCAAGCTCTTGGCAATGGTTGTCTTTAAATGAGCTGAACTCGTTGCTTGTCAAACGATATTTGTCAGGTTTAATGCGAGATTTTTAATAACAAGACTTTGTGGTTTTATGAAATTCTGTTTAAGGATACGTAGAGTTCCTTTCTTCCTATTAATGAGCAAAAACTCAACACTTTTTTTTTCTTTTATCAGACTGCAATATTCAAGTTAATAATTGCTTGAAAAACTCTAAGAGGTAGTTAAAGGCTGCAGCTGTTAACGCTGCTTTTGTGTATTTAACTTTTTTCACATGCAGTGAAAGGCAGAAACGTGTATGAAATTTCTGTACAGCGGGAAGCTGAATTGATCATTCTGATGATAGGGAGAGTAAATTTTCTGAGGTGTTTTTACAACAGAAAAATGTGTTAAAATAATAAATGAGTCATGATAGCTAAAGTTTCAGGTCATTGAGGCAGTGCCTCTGCGTATCCACTATGGGCTTAGCCCAAGAAGTGCTTTACGCTTTTGGAGGATGAAGCATGAGAAGGTGGAAAAGCACCGTTACTGCCAGGGGATAGAGTATAAAGTTGTAGGTACAGATTTTCTCACAGTCCTTGTCACTTTTCACTTCCCTTTGATAGAGCTCAACATACTTTTCCTGGGACAAAAAGAATGGTCTGCAGAATTAGCAGTTGATGAGGTTCTCACCTTGCACCAAAGAAAATCGCTTATAATGAAACGACTTGGAACTAATTTAGAGTAGGCATGTTTGTGGCTTTATGAGTTGACCAAATTGTGTTTAGGTCTTTGCAGAATGTCTAAATTCCAGTCAGTGGCTTGGCTGAGGTCTCTGGGATGACCTGGAACAATTAGAAAGTCTTTTTCTTCCCCTGCTCACGTCAGAGTCCTTACTCTTCAAGCTGCTGCTGTAATCTCGTTTCCTGAGAACAGGGGAACTTGCTGTTGATATGTAACACACCAGACTTTTGGCTCAAAGACTTGAGGGTGTTGAACAGTCCAACCACCGAAGGCAACAACAGAAATATAAAATTTTACGTGTTTGTGAAATAATTGCTGTCTTTATACGGTACAAGTTTCACTGTTAAAATTTTCATCATCCGCTAGGAAAAGACCGATTTCTAGCTCATTCCCAGCCTTTCTTCATGTCTTCCTTAGAAAGTTCCCTTGTTGCTCAGTAAGCTGATACGGAAAGTTTTGGAATATTTTGGAAATTTATTTTAGCGATTCTTTCTGATGATAGCTATTCATCCTGTCAGGCAAAGAGCTCGAACAGTTTTCACCAAGCTGATGTATGAGGACCATTCTTAAATACCAGCGTGTTTTGCTGCTGTGAGGCTCTGGGAGGAGCAGGGACTTTCCTTTCACATCTCTGGTGTTCTGATTCACAGCCAGGACCTTTCTAATAGGGCAAGACCTTTCCCCAACTGGAAAATTTGAGCCAAGTTGAAGCGTTTCTAATGATTTTTCAACCCTACCTACTTTGTAACAAAATACTCAGCTGAACAGACCTACTGTATAATATTACATTTCTTGCCTGCTCTATCAAATTAAATGATTAAATGACTCATTCACAGAATCACAGAATATCTTTGGTTGGAAGAGACCTTCAAGGTCGTCCAGTTCAACCCTCGACCCAACACATTCATTCTTTACGCTACTCAGATTTCAAACCGCTCTGTGGTGGTGGGGCAGAGCTCCTTCTGATGTAAACAGAGTTCAGTGAGAAGAAAAATATTCAAGTCTCCTTCTTTGAAGAGACAATGGAATGTTGTTGTTGCATTTAATTGGACTGTGTTAATATTAGAATGATGCAAACTGAGAGTAGCAGAGTGTCTGTCTGAAAGAGGGAAAGCACCCTGGCCAACCCAAATAAATTTATGGTGACATGGTAAGGATGGGGTGTGGTAACGCTGATGAAAGTGATATTTTACTGTTAATGCTACAACATTAATGGAACTGGCAATAAAAAGTCGTCTCAGGAACTCAGATCTGTTTTATAAATACAGTTCTATTTGCGTACCAAAGCTTTTGAGGAGAGTAATTATTACAGTCAAGTAAACGGGAGGTACGGTTTGTAAGAGAGAAGGGGGTTTTATCATCTCTCACTAGATCCCAAACTCACTGGGAAAGGGTGCAGAACAAAAGATTTCTTATGAAAAATGTTAATCTGTAGCCTGGTGGTTTGCTCCTCTCCCTGACCGAGCTGAATTACTGTATTTATGCCCCAGTATATTTCCTGGTACTATTTTTTAATGACCCTATGTGAGATCCTATAGCTACCTAACAGCCTGTGTATGTGTTGTACGGACAAGTCTTTGTGTCTAATGAATCCCTTTAATGCCTTTTGCACCCGGCTTTCCCCCGCTTTCCACAGCACATCTCTTTTTATTCAGTATGACATTGATTCAGACTGTCTGATCTCTTCCTAAAAGAAGTAAGTCCTAAAAGTGACTTTGGTCACCTAGATTCTTCTCCCCAGTGTTTTGTGATGATGATTACTAAGATTATTCTTCTTCCATGTTGTTTGTTGGTGTTGTTTTCTTTTTTTGTTTGGTTCTTTTCTTTGTGCGTGTGTGTGTGGTTTTTTGTTTGTCTGTTTTGTTTTAGTTTTTGTGGGTTTTTTTGTGTTTTGGTTTTTGTTTTGTTTTGGTTATTTTTAAATCATAACCTAGGCTTTGTAGCTTGCATTTCTTTGTAGAGTACAGTAGAGTGTCTGAAATACCTGTCTCACATTGCCTCTGTAATTCTAAATCATTAACAATTTTATTACTGCTTCTGTTTCTATTAATTGTGAGTTTATATTATCGGTAATTTTTAATCTGTCTATCCTTCGAGTCTTTGATCAGCTTCAGTAGTGACCACTTTTAGATTCAAGCTATTGCTCCTTTTAATTCTCTCTTCTCCTATTGTAAATAATCCCTTGCCAGAAAGGGTTATTCTTAAAAGGTGTACTCTCACCTTTCCTAACAGTTATAAATGAAGCATTCTCATTCCCTCTCCTCTGGGCTTTATCTTTACAACCTTTTCATTGTTTTGCTTGCCTACTTTAGGTTTTCCCTAATTTATTAATGTCCTTTTTGTAATAAGTGCCCAAAGTGGCATGCAGTACTTTAAAGAACAGGTGCTAAATAATTTATTTTCCATGAATAATTCAGTCCCTGCTCTGTTAATGAACTGATCCTGCCTCCACGGAAGCATCCATTGTTGATACGCGTGCACCAAATAATTGTTTGTACAAACTTGAATAGTTCAGCTGCTTGGTTTGGGTGCTGTATGACTATTAGCATAAGGTCTTACCATAGTCTTAGTTAAATTTGTGCAAAGGACTTGTGTCTTACGTAGACTTTAATGTGCTTTTGAGTATTAGTAGTGTTACAACAGCTCATCAACTCATTTTCATCAATAGAACCAATGTTCTTAGTCCATCACAAATGTGAGATGAGATTTTTGCCTCCCTTTCAGATAAAGAGGTTTAATCTAAGACCCTGAGTACAGCTGTTATTGCTCATGAGTTTTCAACACACACATCTATATTCTTGGTTTCCTGTCTAAACTTAATTTACGCTAAATGTGTTCCTAAGCAACTTGCATTAAATTGAAAGAAATGCATGGCTTGAACTGAAGTGAGAGCAAATACAAACACCTTGCAGAAGAGCAATGCAATTCTGCAACCCGGTCCTGCCCATGTGCAAGAGTGGTATTTTGTCAGCTCAAGGATATGGGATTAGACAGTGCCATTCAGTGGCGAGAAGCCAAGGCAGGCCTGCTAAAACAGGCAAATATCACACTTACCTATTTCCATAATCATCATCTGGATTGTGCTCCGAGAATTAAAGCAGAAGCACCAACATAAGCACAGTCTGTTACAGATTAAGTGTCAAGAGTAAAATTTGGAGTAGTTTCATTCATGAATATATAATTTTTAAAATACAAGAAGTAAAAAAAAAAAAATATTTGAAAAGAATGTAGCTGGGCCCTCATCATTTGTCAGTGAGTCAATGAAGGATAAGAGTGCATTACGTTTCCTGTTATTAATCTGCTTGCCACTGTCTGTGGGACTGGAGACATTGAATTTTGACAGCGACATTGAATCTTGTTACAGGCTGTTACAAGAACATTCTAAGGAAAGTATCGCTTAAAATTATTTAACAAGCAATTTGTTATTTTGACTTCATGTTCAATGGCTTAATTGCCTAGACTGTAAGGACCTTGTGTCAAGATCATCTTCCTCTTCTATGCCTTGCTGTCTGCCTCAGGTTGGGTGATACAGATAATGTAGTGGTACAGATACACAGTAGTACCGAAATTCTGCGTTAGTTTAGCTCCAATTTGTTTTTTTTTAAATTCCAAGTATCAAGCTATACATTTAAAACAGTCTTGCAGTATGTAATATATCTAAATTTAGAGATAAATTGTCTCTGATACTATACTCTGAAGGGAAAATTCAACAGATTTTGGTCCCGAATATTAGATTTCAGCTGGGCAAATCAGTTATAATTCTTCTATCCACAAATTTAAGTATCGTTCTGGTCTTGGTTACTAGCTGTGGTTTTAGGATTTCTCAATTAAGAAGGCTATTTTATAATGCATTTCAAAAGTAGTAGAAAAATTCTATCCCATCCCTCATGAACATTTATAAGAAATGGTATTTCTTTGACTGATGGGCTGATTTTGACTTTAGTGAAAAAAAATATGAATTGCAGCTATAACTGAACTCTGTTTCCAATTCCCGTAAGCGTTCTCCTATTGTATATTAAGGACCGGAGATCTAAAAGAAGATTCCATAAGGAGAGCTATAATTCAAAAGTAATAGAATATCTGGACATACATCAAGGTGTTTGATTGGCTAGTGTGCAGCTTATCACTTCTTTAGAGTTCATTTAAAACACATTGCTTCAAAATCGCCATATGTCTATCATATTTTTTTATGATAGCAATAAAGTGAGTACAAGAAACTTCTGTGGAATCAATTGTCAGCAAAGGTTAAATGTCCCAATAAGTACCTCGTGTCTCGGTCATTGTGCCTGAAAGAGGTATAAACACCCTAAAAACTTAAAAAAAAAAAAAAAAAAGGCAAGTATACAAAAGCCTGCTCTAAGGCATAAAGATGAGAAACCATGTCAAAAGGAAGATGTTGCACGGAGTATGAAGAGATGTTCACATTTGGACCAAGAGGAATAGAATTAAATAACTGAGAACTTTTCTACAGCTAATTCCTGAGAAACTCCAGGTCAGTGTAATGAAAACCAAGCATATTATACTAAATTTTAGTAGAAAAAGGTAGCTTGGCTTTACTGTTATTTGACAAATAGAGAAAAATAAAGAAAATTGCAGGAGAAAAACGAGATAACTTTAAAGTATTCAGAAACAGCAGAAGTAAAGCAGAAGGCAACATTGGAATCCTTTTATAGTTACTTGAGATTTAAAAAAAACAAACCCAAACACTTCAAAGATTTGCTTTAGTGTATCTGTGGTGGCAGACAGCTCCCAGCACACTTAGAACTCAGCTTCTTCTGGAATTCTTTGTGTTTGATGATGGTAAAAATGCTCTGACTGCATAGATTTGTGAGCAAGATTATTTGGTAAACTGGTATGTGTAGGTAACAGAAAATTGGCTGCTGTACTTGTGGCAAAGTTACTGTCTCCTTTTTGCCCGTTAGGCCCAATTCTGTAGCCCCTGTAGAGCGTTACTGATTCAGTGTCGTTTAGAGAATCTTTTAATAGCAGCTAAACATGGACTTGCAATTGTGGAATGACAATAGTGCCAGATGTTTCCCCTGATTCAGGATAATATTAGGTAATACCCTACCATTATCTTTTAAAGACCTGATGTTATGCGAGTTATTTTCACAACAAAGCGTCTGAAATTTTGTAGGGATTGTTATGTAATCACGAGCTGAGAATAACAAACAGTAGCGTCTACTGTAGGAAAACACATATATCCTTTTGTTATTTCTAAGATATAATGTATTCTAAAAGCAAAGCAAATTGAATTCTCCAGATTAAGTGGATGTTAAGAACTCGGTTCAGGAAAGCACTCAGAAGAGCTTAAGCGTGATCTCCTCAGCTTTCAGTGTTTTTAAAACCAAAATCAAAACAACAAGAGAAAACATTAAATCTTCTTAGAATTGTGTGCTCTGAAGGCACTCTGAAGGTGACTCTGACCAACCTCCCATGGAGCCTCTCTCATCCCCTGCCTGTGGGCCCAGGAGCTCAGCTTGGGACCATCATCCACTCCATGGGTGTGCCTGTCTCTAGCTCTGCCACCACACACCCCTGCCGCACCATGGACCTTGATCATCTGGACACACAAGCTGATTTGTTGGTAGGACCTCAGACCTGCCTCATCACCATGACATTCCCTTAGGATCTGGACTCATGGTTGAACCTGACCACCATCTGCAGACTGTCCAGCTCACTTCACTTGATATAGTAGGATAGGGCCCTGGTCAGTGAGGTTTTTGCCCTGCTGACTTTGTCCTTCAGAGAGTGGTCACCCGTTGTTGCTCCTTGGCAAATTAAGGATAATTCCATGCATTTTACAACGGTAAGAATTCCCTCTGCATGAACTCAAACACTGAAATCTAGTGTTTCTACGTTGCTTTAGGTTCATTCTGTTCTAAATCTTGGTGAGGGAGGAAAGGAGACAAAATACACAACTGTACAGTCTATTACCTGCTTCTGCAAAACAATTTAAAGAGAATGTCCTATCTGCTGAAAAATATACTGGTAATTAACTTCCTTATATACTGGAAAAATTCCTTATACTGGTAATTAACTTCCTACTGGGAAAAGTGCCATGTGTCCTGTTGGTTTCCAGACCACAGATCTGAGAATGAAGAGAGATCAGTCCCTCTAGGGAGAGAATATACTGGCCTGAAGACTTTCAGAAGATCATAGTAAAAGATTTATTTTCCAATATCAAAACTACATTATGTACAAAATTGTATCTGTTATGTAAATACAATGCCAGAGATAGTTGAAGATTTTTCTTTACAAGGTGTTTTGCTGCCATCATTTTTTTTTTCTGCTGTTTTGTTTTGTGACTCTGTAATCCCATTGGGATGTTGGCTTTGATTTTTGTTTCTGAAAAAAAAACTCAAGCAACCAAACACAAAAACCTCAAACAAAATCAGAGAATTTTCTGTTACGAAAGAAAAGCAAATGATTGAGCAGTTTTGCAGAGAGAGACTGTACATTAATCACGCCAATTTAGGCCGGTATAAATCAACCTGAGGTACAGCAGCTTTCTAATCCAGGTAAACACTGATAAATTCTTAGCCTGATCCCTGGAGTTTTTGATGGGTGAATATGTAAAGACCAATATATTGAGCTGCAGACATCTCCAGTGTGCTACTTATTTTCACTCTTTATTCTTATATTCCTGTTAGAATGAGAATGGGAAATTTGGCATCCAGGACGCTGGCACAGGGTGTTTTTCAGGGAGGTGCGGCAACTCTTCGTCGATGGATAGAGCTGCCTGAACGGCGTTGCGGTAGCAGCATAACTGAATCAGTTCCTTTTTCTGAGCTGTCTCCTTGAGTTGCTCTATGTGCCGCCACGGCCCCAGTAATAACAATCACTGTTATTTTTTCTAATGCAATTGTTTTACAGCTTGACCAGTTTCCCCATTCAGGTCATGAGATGGGCACAGAAAAACCTCCCCGAGCACAGCAGCGCATGCGTGCCATGCCAGGGCAGAAATAAGTGCTTGGGACTGAGGAGGTGATTACTTCAGCTGCTATAGGCAGTGCAGCTGCTGAATGTGTAATTGCAGCCCAGCTCCCGTTGACTTTCGGCCCCTGTCACTTGTGCTTATGGAAATCTGAACCACTGTATATGGCCCAGCAATAATTCCTGTTGTGGATTTTCAGCACATTTGATCTGACTGCTTGGTGTTTTCAGACTGAAATGCCTGACCTCTTTTTGGCTTACCTGTCTTTACGTGACCCCCCTGAGCTGACAATGACTTATTTCCTCTATACTGTGAAGACTGAGATGCAGCTGTAATTACTGGCGGACTCGCTCAAACATTTTGGAGCATCGGAGCTGTTGTAAATAATTGCGTTAATTGAACACTTCCCCTGCTAGAAAACCCCATGCAGTCGCTTATCACTGCCTGCTCATGTTTCTCCACTTTGGAAGAACTGAGTTGTTGCAGATGACTGCTGCTTAACAACTGTCAGCCTCCTTTGAGCTCCTTTGCCCCTTCTCCAGAGAGGCCATAATCCATAGTTTAAGACCACATTTGTATTTGTGAACGGAATGTATGAAGTGTGGAACTTGAAGTGAAATTAAAAAGAGGAATATGGATTTTGGAAGAAGGAAAAAAATCCTTTCAAAATCACTTATTTCTTTTTGACCATCATCATTATAAGAGAGTACCTAAAAGAATGTGTTTCTTTTATTAACCTGAAGACCATGTAGCTTGCACTTTATATTAAGTCAGCCTGTTGCTTTCACTGGGACTATGAAGGAGAGTAAGAGATCTACGAATCAGTATAATGTCGTTTGAATTTTGCTGTATGTAATACTTGAAGTTACATTTTCAGGGTGTTTTCCTTTCATCTGACTTGGGTTGCCTTATGAACACATCTTTTCTAAAATAAAAATTGTATTTTAACTTGGTTTTCTGAATCAGCTATGGAAGCTGACCCGTAAGCAGGCTTGAGACCACAGTCTGAGAGCCCACGAGGTTCTGAGAATAACTTTCTATGGTTTGTTCTGAAAGTCAAGGAGGGGTTGAGTATAGTAAAGATAACAGTATTCTTGGTTGTTTGGGTTTTTTTTTTTGCTTTATGATCTGAGGAGGTTAAGAAGCAGTATCTCAGTTCCCTGAACCAAAGATAAAATGCATTTGTAGTCTTTAGTTGAGAGTTAATGTTTGTTAATATAAAGATTCTCTCTCACTAGCTCTCTGCCCAAGGTGAGGTTAGCTCATTATCAGCTGCTAACAATTTGCTCTTGGATTCTGCTAGTTCAGTGTGTTTGTATTTCGAGGTGGATAATGCTCTGATTTTTCTCTCCCCAATTTATTCTTTTAATTGCAAAAATCAGATGGAATAAACTTCTTCTAGAGATGTCTGGACTTTGAGAGATCCAGCCAGTTTTTCATTATTTTGTGCTCTCACATTACACTTTAAGCCAATGGAACAGATCATCTGTCAAGGCTTACCTTTCATCCCCTTTTCTCGTATCCAAAAGTTATGCGTCGGAACATAGCATGGAGACTTTCTTACGACTCTGACTGAAGTGTGATGGCTCCCTGTTGACTCATGCAGGAGAAAGTAATGGAAATCTTCACACTTCTGTCTTGAGCTTGAGCCGTAGCAGCCGTGGGCTGAACCAGTGCATACTGCCCAATGGATTAAACAAGCACTATAAAACGAGATAACAATCTTTCCAAAACTTCAATAAGGTCTGGACTTCATCCTAGATAAATATTAAAAAGTTTGAAAAGGACACGGTCCCAAGACGTGCTTTACATTTATGAGCTACAGATTTTCATGTGGGCCAGAAATAATTTTTGATTAATGAAATGGCAGTAGTTCAGCTGGTGGTGCTAAGAAATACATTGATTGCATGTAAGCAAATAGGGATTTGACTAATGTGTGGTTTAGTGGCTACACAGTGTCCTTCCTGGCTTGCTTAAGTTATTGATGGAAACGTTTCATGCCTCCAGTATATTTTGCGCTTCGACTGAAAGTGTATTTCTTTGCGTTCTAGTTATTAACTCTGCTGAATTTGACACGCATATTTTGCCATTTTGAGGGGACATAATGCATGTGCAAAGCAAATAACTTGTTATGTTGTAGCAGAGAAGTAGATGAGTTTTTGAACTTTGATTTCTAGAAGAAATATTTTATGGGGCTTACAGATGAAAGGCAGTCTCAGCTGCTGCTGTGGAATGGTAGTTGCTCTATAATAAACTTCTGGTGCCATCATAGGATGAAATATATAGATGTGGGCACACCGTTGTGTTATGAATATTTGATTTTGTGGTTGTTTTTTGGGTGTGTTTTTTGTTTTTCAAAGATGCACAACTTGAATCACGGGCTTTCATTGGTTTCCTTTAGAGATTGTGTGGGGCTAAGTCGATTCCACATTGTACAAGAAAGTGCCTTTGGAGGAGAAAAAAGAGATATTGAATATCAGGCACAGAAAGGTTTATAACAAACACTAAAAGGTAGACAAGCAAGAAAAAGGAAAAATTAAGATACAGAGCTTGTGAGAGTCACTTCATCAAGCATTGAAATAGACTTGTTCTTCTCCAGCATGCCTACTCTGCTCAGTCTATACTGTTTCAGGCTGCTGAATCCTGTACTCTGTCATACTTTCCAGGTCTTTGGCTTGTCTCTTCAATTTTGTTGTTGTTCACAGCAAAGAAGTCTTCTCCAGAGGACCGTAGTGATAAATTAATAGAAACCAGGACATCTATCTTAGTTATAATTATGGCCTTGCAACTTTGAAGGAATATTGGAGCGATTTCTTGCTCAAAAATTCCCCAGAAACTGCTCGTTCATAGTAATGACATTCCAAATGAAACTGCCGGTGAAGCGTTCACAGCACAAGGTCAGTGAATCATCTAATGCTAGTTAGCTGTGGAAAAAAAGTATTCTCCAATGTAGATGCTATTAGCATCTTAATAGTTTGTAGCTGTAAACATGGCATTAAAGGCCTAGTATCCTCGAAGAATTATCATTTAGCTTAAATACATGGGGAGGGGATGGGAAATGTCTTCTCGCTAAGCCGTGTTCCTGTCTTCATATTAGTCATGGTTAACGCTGTTCATCATCCAACACTGGAGGCTGACTAAGCTGGGCAATATTGAAAGACGCTGCATCCCGTTATCGTGCTTGGAGTTGCAAAACATTTTGCTTTAGCAGTATGTGATACCACTTCTACAGCAGGAAGCATTTGTATATGCAGGTGGCATCCTTCTTGCTGCGCAGGAGCAGCCTCAAGGCCAGACTTGGGGCCAGATTCATCATCTATACGCTTCATTTTCTCCAGTGCCTTCAGGGTTTACCTCTGAGGTAACCCATCAGTGTTTCTGGGAGCTCTTGTTTCAGCGTGCACTTGAGCGTGCATTTATTTGTGTGCAGCCTGGCAATCTCCTGTGGCTCTGGCAGACATGTAACAGACATTCAGGTTGTACTTTTTAAATGGCCACCAAGTTTACTTGCTAAAAATGTAGATGGGTATGTGTGGTAGCGGGAGTCCAGGCTGTCCACAAAGGAAATGTGGAAGGATAATGCAAGCCTGAGTATGGACATGGTCAGAGCACCTCTGGTGGGACCAGAATCTAGGATGAAATAGAAACAACAGTAATAAAGAAGGAATTGGTGGTGAGAGGCTCTGCACCATCCGGGCCTTGGAGTATAGAGAAAATACAAAAAGTTCAAGCTAAACTATTGCTTCTTATTCCTCTTATCTCTTTTTTTTTTTTTTGACTTTCAATATGATGTCTCATGTGGGTTTCCATGTCCACCATTTCTCTGCCTTTGCAGAGCCTCCCCAGGTGTATTGTCTCCAATAGTTTTGCTCTGTATTCTTTTGTGTAGCTTTCCTTGCTGCTTCTATTATTTGAGCTACTTCTGGTCAAATATATTGGTCTAGATAAGGGAATTGCTTCATGCCTCAAACACTGAAATAGTAATAAAAAAGGAGTACTGGAGAGGGAAATCAATCTTTTCCCTTAATCATATCTGTTAAGTCTTATTCAAACTATCTTTTGGTTATAGACATAGCCCTACAGTGGAGTTGCTGACAGCAAGAAAGGAAAATGTCCCCTAAATTAAAAAAGAACAAAACAAACACCACCATCTTTTTTTTTTCTTTTAATTCTGATTAGTTCCAAATATGTGGTATTTATCTACCTAAACGGAGCAAAACAAGTAGTATCAGAGGAGTGAGATAAAGTGTTGCAGCAGCAGTATCTTTCACTGAAGCAACCAGGAGTCACCTTGCCTTCCCTAGAACCAGTAGGATGGCAGTAGGACTGGCTTGGTTAGTCTGAAACCCTTCCCTAAGTGTGCAAAATGAGATATGGGGACAGAGAGGAAAACTGTGTGCTTAGAAAACACATCTCTTAATTGAGCTGGGACTGAAAGTGAAGGAGTCTTTATGAGAACACCTTTTATTATCTCTCTCTGCATCAGTTACAAGGAGTGACCTGGAGCACTTTGTGTTAGAAATCTTTCCCACGTTTAGCATGAGCATAGCAAACAACATAGCACAGCAGGCGAGATGCTGATGTGCATTGGCAGTGTATGCAAATGCTCTAAAAAAGAAGTTTTCCTTTATTTATATACACCACTATCAGCGTGGTGGGAATTGAAACTAGTAACATCCGAGCTGTTCGGTTGTCTTCTGGATAAATAAAAAGCATCACATGTAGGAACCTGCTAGTATATAGATTAGATTTTCAGATGAGATCATTAAAAAATGCTTTTATATATTGTCTTCTAGAAGGTGCTTTGCTGCTGAGGACACTTCCTCTGTTCTCTGAAGAATTGCCGTGCTAAATGAGACTGTATTTATTGAGGTGTTATCATTTTTTTTGCTAGAAAACGGGGCGTTCCTTTTCAAGCTACTTGGAAGCTTATTCTCTAAGGAAGGATGTCCATTACTCAGCCTAGTTGTCTAGATTCCAGCACCGTTTTCTTAATCCGAGAACAAGTCTTGAATTTGCAGGACAGGAGAAAAAGGAGGAGGATTGATGTCGCTCAAGCTAGACAAGAAGAAATTAAAGCTTGGCTGCTTTGAAAGATGGATGCCTCCCAGCAGGAGCTCAGAGAAGAATTGCATGTAAGAATAGAAAGTGGGGACAGGTTGCTGGGAAACGGATTAATGAGCTGGAAGATAAATGGAGAGGAAAAATTAAACAGCAGATAGACCCTGCCTGTAGTGTCAGAAAGACTGATGTCCAGTTCCCTGTAAGTAAAGAAGCTGGGAGTAAAACTTCCATCTTCAATCCTCATGCTCCTGGATTCCGAGACCAAAACGTGTTCTGTAATCACATCTGGTGGGGAGCTCGTTGGAGTATGTTACTCTGCACATATGTACTCCTACCATAGTTCATGGATGCTCTGATAGCATTCCATGAGAGAAGGGCAGAATTCAGCCCTGAAATGGGAAGAGTTACCAAGAGTGTGCTCTGTTAGGTCACGTTTGGATGCATGTACCTTACTTCTCTTGAGCAGATAGGAAACTGTAATGTTTTCTGACCTGTTCTTAAGGGGGAAAAATGCTTTCTTACTTGATTTCAAGGTTTAGCTGTAAAAATAAATGTAGTAGGTAAATGATTAGGAGACCTTATTGTGGCCTTCCAGTATCTGAAGGGGGCCTACAAGAAAGCTGGGGAGAGACTTTTTAGGATGTCGGGTAGTGACATGACAAGGGGGAATGGATCTAAACTAGAGGAGGGTAGATTTAGATTGGACGTTAGGATGAAGTTCTTCCCCATGAGGATGGTGAGACCCTGGAAGGGGTTGCCCAGAGAGGAGGTGGAAGCCCCATCCCTGGAAGTTTTTAAGGCCAGGTTGGATGGGGCTCTGGGCAACCTGACCTAGTGGGAGGTGTCCCTGCCCGTGGCAGGGGAGTTGGAACTCGATGATCTTGAAGGTCCCTTCCAACCCTGATAATTTTACAATTCTATGATTCTGTGATTGCTTTTGCAAACAGACTATTAAGATGCTCTTCATGATGCACACACGTTGGTACAGAATCGGTCTGGCATCGTTTTACAATCTACACAGTTGGGACTAAGACTAGGTCAGCCTTAGATAACTAGGGAGATCTTTGCCTGTCACAAAAGTCATTTTGTTGGTCAGAGTAATGGTGTTGGTACAACATGAGTAAGCCAATGATGCAACTTGCAAGGAAGAACTTTTTGGATATGCATTGGAAATCTACTGCAGATTTTCAGACAAAAGGAGAACATGTCCCTTTTGGAGAGAAAGCAGTGGAAAAAAACAGATTACAAAAATAGGTTGCGCTCTGCCACAATATGTCGTGCCTGAAGGAGTATCCAAGAAGTGTCTAAGAGCTGGAAATGTAATGACACGTGAAGGAACAGCTCTGCTCATCCATCGGAGCAGAAAACACATCCGTCACTTTTCAAGAGTAGAAGGTAGGTGCAACAAGAACTGAAGGGAATGAAGAGTTACCTACTGTGTGAAGCCCTCCTGTGCTCGTGCCTTGGTGTTGAGTCCTTTTGTACACGTGGTAGGGTTTTTTTTGGCAAAATCTTCTATGCCTCAACTATATTTTCAGTTGACCTGTTGCAAGTTTAGAGTCAGTCTTTTTAGTTCAGTACAGTACTTGCTGTTTCTAGTAAGGCACCTGAAGCCATGTCGGGCCTCTATGGATGTTACACATTTGAATGCAGAAGAGGGCAGTCGTGTCAAATGACGCTCTTGTCAGAGCACGAGAACAAGAATGTTAGCAGGAAGGAGGTGTTCTTTCTAAATTTATAAAATTGCATTAGATTAAGTTTTCTAGAATTCTGGCCTTTAACCCAAGTGGAGGCTCTCATGGGACTGGATTTTATAGGCTGGATTAATGGGAAGATGAAGAAAACCCAGCTGAAAACAAGCTGTGATGACTGTAAGTAATGATGTTACTTGGTTTGGGCCTAAATCTGGTCACATTGATCTGCCTGCTTCAGTATCTGGGCTACATGGGGCTAGAACTGGGAATATTATGGAATGTTTGGGCAAAAGCTATGTGGCAGGCTAGTTAGATTCAAAGCTATTTAGACCATATGGATGTAGTAGCCAAAGAAAAACAAAGAGAGGAAAGCAACACCTGAAGTATAGCATTTTTAGACAACAAGAAGATATTTTACTTTCTCTATTTGCTCACCTTCCAGGTAAGAGAAGGTAGAAGAACATGGGGAGTTCATTTTTCTAACCATACCACATAGAAAAGGAACTCAAGTAATTTTAGGTTTTGTGCCATTTCGCCACTTTTCAAAAGACGCAGAAGGGCCCACTTGGTGCTGATGCACCACACCTAACTGTAGACAGAGCTGGGTGATGCTAAAAAGGTTGGCTTTGAAAATACAAATGACTTCTTTGCGATTTTAGCCCCGCTGTCCTCTTTCTGTGGTGTAGCAAAAGACTGGAGACAGCATCAGCTTTTGCAGGGAGCTCTCAGAGTTCTACTTTCTCTTACTGCCTCCTCCTAAGTTATGAACAGTCATATGCCTGGTGATGCATCTGCTTAATCTTTAATTCTCTAGTGAATAAATTCTCCTGCCTTTAGCACTGATGTGAAATAATGGGTCTGACCTTTAATTTCAGACCCTAGTCTTGTGGGATAAAGTGAAGCATAATGCTTTTTTTCCACAGCTCCAGGAGGTTTCCTGTTTAATATTGGCAAGCGTACAATAGGATCTCGTGTCTCATTATCATTGGGCAGTTTTAGGGATTTTGTTAGAAGTATTTAGACTGATAACAAGAAATGCCCTTTGTAGAAGCTCGTATATAGCATCCCGATGAAACTTTTCAATAAAATCTTCCTGTGAAGCATCTCAAGGCCTATTATTAGGAAGACGTCTGTCTCCAGTTGGGTAGCTGTACCACTTTTGCCTCACCCTATTGTATGTAGAAATCCTAAGAACCACTCCCGTCCTGCAATTATTTGTGGGTTGGGTTTTTTTTTCGTCCGTCTGTCCCCCCCCATTTTAGTCATATCATTAGTAAGATATTCACCTTGAAATTTAAGATGAATATAAATTTGCAGGCATAATTCAGAGCTCTATATTCTCAGATCCTTCCTTATGAAAATGAAATTCCCTCAATGCAGGCATTGAAAATGTGGTATTAGAAATAACTTCACTTGAGGAATAGGAGCAAAACGTTCAAAAGAAGTGCCATTGTGTTAGAATATTGTTAGGAAGCACTATGTAAGGATCAGAAACAGACACTAGAATCTTGCTTTTGAACCCGTAGTTATACTAAAGGCTTTTTTGATAAATGGTCATGAAATCAAAATCGCAGAGGATTTATCTGTGAGCTAGTTGTGTCTTCATTGTACTGTTAGGCAGAAACTTTGCAGTCCTGCTAATCTGGACAGACTTTTTTTTTTTTCTGATTTTCTCTTCATGCAGTTTGGCTAATGCTTTACATTTCTACTAATGTGTAGTTTATTGCCTGTTGAAAACACACTCATTTTCAGTAACCTTGATACTGGTAAAGTAAATCTCAACCTAATGTAGAGAAGAAGTATCTTCATCTCTACATCCCTTCTGTTAAGAAGTCACACTGTAATTATGTCAGTACCTAGTAATGTTTGTGAAAGGTTTCTTCTGATTCAAGAAATACACTATTAGGTATAAACTAAAGAAGAAATTACGGTGCCCAAACAGCTGTGCACTCTGCATTCCAAAGATGGTGGCTGTGGGAAAAGACAACTTTCTTTTGTTTGTATTTTTTGAAGGATAACCTCACTTATTTTTATGTCATGTTTAATTAAATATACCCTTCAACTAGTTGTAATTTTACTCAATACTGTTAGCCTGTATATATCTAAAAAGATGCAACTAAGATATATATGTATCTCCTTTCCTCTTCTACTTGGAGCTTGCTGTAGAAGACGATGGCAATTGCAAAAAGCCCCATTGCTTTCAGGGAGGCCAAAATTTCAGATATTTGTGGAAGCTTATTGAAGGCATGCCGTTAAATAGTCTGGTTTTTCTTCTTCTAGTTTTAATGGCTGTTAAATTCTGTGAAATAGAATTTTCCAGCGTTTCAACTTGAAGAAAAGATGTGAGAAGTGGAAATTTGAGAAAAAAATAAAACAGTGGAGGCTTTTTTCCTTGCAAACCGTCTTTATTATCTTTAATTCATGAGCATGGATAGAGGTGTGTGACCCTCATTCATAATCCCCCAAAAGGTCCATTATGGATGAAAGTTATAAAAATACAGCTATTATAGTTTTCTGAGAAACATTAATATTTCCCATTAATTTGGCTGTAATTTCAAATGAATTGATTGTTAAGAAATTGGTAATTGATTAATTTGTTTTCAATTAGACTGTGGTAAGATGCAATTTGCTCCTAAAATGCCTTGAAGTCTATAACATGTCTGTCATCGTTAGAAGCCAGTGGAGAGATTCCTCATTAATTTCAATAGTAATTGGGTTGATGCAAATTTTATTCCACTTTACGACTAATTCCTACCTTCATTTTACCAGCACGTATTGTGAGTTTTGCATTTTTTTTCCATACCTCTCTCACATTAAAAAAACAAAACCCACATATTATTTGGAGAGAAAGAATCTCTCTGCATTGTGTGATGTTGGGCAACATGAATTCTGCTTTTCAGCTCTTAGTCAGAAAGAGATTTTTCTTATTAAGGAGACTCATTTGTCATCTATGCAGATGTTTCAACTTTGTCCTGAGCAACAGTTGCAGTTAGTATTGTTCATTCTATTGAATTATTATTTCTTTTCAGGAGAGGGAAGATAACCATGTGGTTCCTGAAATGGCAAAGACCTTTGTTGTTGTCCTAAAAGGAGAGAACTCAGAAGACAGGTGGAGAGTGTTAGGGAAGGGTCAAGGTGGACATTTAAAATTTGGGTCCTTTTTAAAATCTGTGAACAGGTTACTGACTTCTGCCTTTAGAGTTTGTGACTGGAAAAAACAGTTGTGCTCTAGAGGAGTCTGCTTTTCTTAATCTACACAGACACTCACAGTCACAACACTCAAGTTTCAAGTGAATCCATAAATTGAACTAAAATCATATATATAGTAAACAGTGAAAGTATAAATTACAGTCTTTCTGTCTTGGAGAAAAGGAAAAAGTCCATGAAATGCGGGTGGTCAAAAGTCTGTGCAACAGACGAGAGCTCTGATTTGCACAGGGGTCATGTTTGTAAAGCATAAATGTTTATAATCCCAGATGGGAAAATGTCTTAGAAAATAATTTTACAGTTACAGGATTGCTGCTCAGAGAAGAATTATATTCTTGTGGACATACCTTCGGTTATAATTCAGTTAAATATGTGTATGTACACTAGTAATAATTTAATACCTTCCTTCTGTTGTGTCTTCCTATGATGGAGAAAGGCTTTAAGTCTTCAGTGAACTCTCTCTCTGTTTTCCCACCTCTGTTGGTTCTTCCAGATGTCTGTAATAGATGCTATGAAATGATAAAAGGATTAAGGTTTTAAGCTATCTGGTAATGTAAGTCTTCGTAGCATTAGAAATTCAAATTATACATCTCCGTGTAGTACATGTTTTGAAGACTGCCTTTATTTTTTTTTTTATTTGTAGAGTCTTTTAAGGCGTAGATTTGCTTTTTTACTCATTTTAGTGATCAAACAAATATTCAGTACCTTGGTTATTTGGCAGCCTTCTCTTAGTATTTTCATTTGCTGAAACGTCCTTACAAATACTGGAATATTTCTCCTATCTTTTTGTTACATGATTTTAGTTGTGAAGCTCAAGTGCTGGGGTCTGAACCCCGAGCCCTGAAGTGAACTTGACACCTGGATGAATTTCACAACCAGGTAAAAGGGCTAAGGCTGCCCAGGTGCCTCCTACTCTACTCAAGGGCAAGACAGGGTTGACCGCTGTGTTTGCCATCAAGAAGAATTTTTAACTCCACTGCTGGCTGCAACCCAGTAGGCGTTGTGTGGTGGGGACACATGTCATACCAGACCTCGATATGAGGGGTGGCCCCCTCTGTTGTGAGAGGGCCATCCAGGAGGGGAGGCCAGGCCAAGCACACCCTGAAATGCTGAGAACTAAAGTAGAAATGTGAAACAGCTGCCATTTAGGTGGGGATTAGAGGGTGGAGATAAGAGGCCAATAGAGCTCCTTATTGAGGAGCTGCTGCTGAGAGTTGGTGCTGCTGGTGGGTTTTGTGAGAAAGTGTCTCATGGAGTCTGTGGAAGAGTCGAGGATAATGAGGGTAATGAATTGGGTAGTGTATCTTTCTGGTATTTGGTTGGTTTGTACCTGGCTATGTTGGACATGGGGCATGGTTGATATCTTCTTATGTTGTCATATTTTTGGCTCAGTTTGCCTTTTCTTCCATTGCGTCACCTGCAGTGAGTGGGTTTATTGCTTCCTTTGTTCCCCCAATTATAGGCCAGGCTATGTAATTTTTGGGGTCTATAGAAATAGATAATAAAACTTGCATATGTTTCTGTGTATGTTTTCTGCTGATGACTGCCTCCTTTTTGCTGGGCCATGTAACTGGCAAAACAGAAGCACATTTCTTTAAGTTTACTCCATATTCTGGGTTCATTAATGGCTTTTTAAGTAACCTGCCTTTTACTAAAACATCTAAGGTCCAGATTTTTAAAGATTTTTTTTTTTAAACTGCATCCCTTTTAGGGGAGATGGACTTGATTCACTGCGAGGTCTGTAGAGTTCCTGTGATACAGTGTGATGGAAATGAAATGAGAGTTAAGCTTCTTACACTACACTTCATACAGTTGCTTTAATAAGCAAAATGCTCTCGGTGTAACTGAAGCAGGCAGATCACAGATGGCTGACAATTGTAATTGTAAAATTATCAAGTCCTTCGGAGTGGATCTTCTTTGCAAGTGCTTTTGAGGAAAAAATAAAAAACAACACCTGTGGAGTGAGAGATTCCCAAGCCTCTGGAGAGCTTGCGAAGTCATGCCACGTCTCCGGGGCTCCCTGTTAGCACCCAGGCAACAGCTCACACCCCATTTTCTTAATGGGAAACCATTTCTTGTGGTGTAGTGGTGTAGGAAAGCATTGCAGGCACTGCAAGTTTCTAAAACATAAAATGGTCAAAGTTGTTCAAGGCCGTGTTTTGGTATTTTTACTCCAACTAAGTAAAAAATTATTTAAAAAATAAGTAGAAATAAGTTGGCAATATTGACCAAACCTGCTTTTTTGCTGTAAGGGCATTGCCATCAGATACTTTGTATTCTAATCTAAATGTTGATGATGTAGACGTCCGTGTTCGTTGTCTGAATCTGTTTTACATGCGTTTGTACAAAGATTGCGTGCGTGCTATCAACACAGTCCTAGAGCAGCTTTCCAAACCAGAGCCCTCATGTGCCTTTTTCTTCTCGTTGGTGATAAAGTGACCCCAGGTGACCCTCTCAGATGTTGGCAATGATGTTGTAGAGGTACGATGTTTAGCGAGAGGAGTCCCACCATTGGTGTGGCAAAGTCAAAAGCCCCCAAACCTTACGCAGTTGCTGATGGTAACATGCAAGCTCACTCCTCGGCTAAGGCGGCTACATAAAGGCCACGTAGAATATAAATTGCCACATAATTTATTGGAGTGACACGTTGAGCTTGTGTTGAAATGGGCTGCATCTCATAATATTTTGCAGAAGAGTGACTTTGAGTTCACTTATTAAGGCTCTAAACCAGTGAGGAATCAGATTTGTGCAAGAAAGTCATCAAAGCAGCTACGATGTGAGAGCCGCTGACCCGCAGTGCTGTGCAACTAAGAGGTCCTTAGACCCGTATCCACAAGGACCATTACCTGCAGCAAGTCAAGGAAAGTTGTCATAAGTCTAAGAAACGGGAAGACTCTAATGGTTAAGAGTCTCCTTTTGGAAATGCTGGTCGTACCCATTCATAATCGAAATGGGATTCAGCTCCATGAACTTCAGCTGCAGCTGGAATTTGTAAGTGAAGAACGATGCTGTGGGTAAAACCTAGATACAGAGGAGGTTCTGGCTGACCTTTATAAAATAAATTACTGATGGATTTTCCTTGCTTCACTACAGCCAGTTAGTCATGTAATATCAGTTGCTATATTCTATACCTAGACTCCATCTTACTTTTTCTTAAAATCAATAAAGTCCTAACCTGAGGCAGCTGAAGTCAGCCAACAGTAAATTTTCATCCCTTCTTTTAAAATTCAAGTGAAACTACTATCCTGTCAGATACATGAAATTCTTTCCACCTTTATGAATGAACTTCAGCCAGGTTTTTGGTTTGGGAAGGGTGTCTTTTTCTAATCCAAGTTGACTGTTCAAATCTTTTTCTACCCTGAGGATTTTAGTCAGAAGTCTATATTTTCATTTTAGGATACCATTCATTCTGAAAGACACAGGATATCTCTGCTTTAATTAGGAAAATGGGGCTTTGGGCTGGGATTTACATGCAGCCCCCAGGTGACTGTCAAAACCAATCCTTAGCATTTGTAATCCCTTTCCTTTGGGAAGAGGAAAAATGTTTAAAGCACCACTGCTTTAACTCTTCCGTTAGTCACTTCAGTAGTTTCTCGAGGCTAAACACTTACCAGTGATCCCAAAACAGAAGGGATGGACCTGGAGAAGCCATGTGAATAGTCTGAACTTGATATAGCCCTGAAATATCAGAAAACATGTTTTAGAAAACTATACTGGAAATATGAACGACTTCTTAATTTGTGATTTTTAAAAAAAAAAAAAGAATTTCATTTTCTAGTTCTGAGGGTTCTGTGGCATGTACTGTTTGCTTTATTGAGCTCCCGTATCTAGATGGAGAATTTGTGCGCGCTCGTTAGCCGTAAACTGTGATAGGACTTGATATCTGTTTCTCCTGGTTTCAGATTTGCTTTTCTGTGGATTACTTTTAAAATATTTATAAATATCCTGACTCATTTCAGTAAAACTGCAAGATGACCAGCAAGGGCATTGGCCAGTTCCTCCTTTCTCTTCTGGTAAATCTGAAGTTTAACTGCCCGAAGCAGTATTTGTCTCTAGAATGTGTCGTATTTTTTTATTTTTTTATTTTTTTTTTCTCAGGATGTCCTAATTTTGCTCAGGAAAGAACATAAAAACTGCTGCTCTGGTGAGGGCAGGAGTCCTGCCAGGTCAGTTTTCTTTCTCCAGGAAGGATCAGGAACTTATGAAGGAACAGAAAAAATAAGGCATCAAACATAAGCTGTAAAATATATTAACTTGTTGAATTTATTTTAGCCATTGATCCAAACAATCTATTTCTCCCTTAGCAAATAACACTCTCGTGTGAAATAGTTTTTTTCATGGTTTTAGCAGCCTTATCCAGTCATTAGCTCTGGTTTATGCTGAAGCATAAGAGGTACTTAATGGTCTTCTCTGTGGGCTCATATAAATTGCTTTATGAATTACACAGTTTTGATAAAAAAATCAAATATAGTACCTACACACTCCTCTGTTCATAGCAGAAAGTTTTTAACTTGTTAGGTCCATGCACAATAAATCTTAATCTCTGCTGCTACGTACAGAAACTCTTCTCCAGCTGTGGAAAACAAGTGTAAATAATGTGGGAGAAAGCCAAAGTTGACATAGATTAAGTGACCTTTCTAATAAAAGGAACAATAATTGTAAATTAAAGTTTCAATTACCCAACATACCTATGGATCAATATCTACAGATGAGTCTCCTGTTGCGGCAATAAATACTACGGGAACTCTCCTATATACAAGAGAAGTTTCCTTTGAAGTTCTCTTCCTTCAGTCTCTGGGATTTTTTTCCATTTTTTTATTCTTTTTTTTTTGACTGTAATTGTGTTTCTGTGCTCAAAACCAGAACTCTTTTTCCTTGTCTTCATTTCTGTTGATGTGCCCTTGGTCTCTCTCTGTTTTTCACCCATCCTCCTCCCCTCCCCACCACTCATTTGCTATTTCCCTGCATCTCTTTGCTGGCAAAACTGATGTCATTTGTTTATATTCTGCACTCTGCTGTTGTTTACATTTCTGATTTTTCTCAATTTCTATTTCCACAGCATGCTCTTCGTATTAAATAATTTCCCTTTGATTTATTTTTCCACTCTGAACTTCGATCTCTTATTTATACCTAGATTTCCCCCTTCATTCATACCCTTTCTGAGAACTCATCTCCTGTGTATGATTGATTCTGATAAGCCATGCAAATTATTTTAGGTATTCTTAAAATGATTTACAATTTGAGAGAGAGTCATTTTTAGCTCTGTAATGTCTTCTGTGTCTGTCTTGTATGTGATTATAGTTGCCCTGGGGCAGGATTCCTGTCTTCATTTCTCTTGCATGCGGTTCTGAGCATGTTGCCATCACTAGATGAGTCATGTTATTGTTGACTAGTAGATGCAGCCTTTCTACTTCTCTGTTTTCTGGATTTGAACCTGTGTAAAAGGCAATTACCATTTATAACTATTTAAAAATTATCTTACTGCTACTTTTATTCTCAGCCCAATGGAAACAACCAACCTATTTTTTTCAACAGAAGCGTTTTAGGTAACCTGTGCTGTTGGCACAACGCCCGAAGCTTGATTTGGAAGAGTGTAGAACAGGCAGTTTGAATGATTTCTGAATGAAATGCAGTTGATGATATGCTGTGTTTGCTTCGGAGGACGACTGACGTGCAATCTAGAATTTCTTCACAGTTCTTTAGTTATTACGTTTGATTTTAATGTGAAATTCAAGCCACTACTGTCGGTTTGATTAATGGGATAATGCAACTTGTGACATTAAAAAAAGTTAGCTGTTGATAAAGATGGCATTTTCTTAGGAAGCTGAAAATATATTCCAGTTATTGCTGAAGAGTTATGAAGTCTGCTCTCTTGAAAATGTTAGCTTGGTTCTTAATGTTGCAACTTTAAACAATACTTGTCATCTGAATATTTGTGCAGTTCTCCATTCCATAAGACTTTATGCTGAAATCTTATTCTCTGCAGGGGCAAAGAACTTTGTTACATAAACTAATTGGCTGTGAAGAAAGGAAAAGGGCATAAAATTGACACAAGAATGAGCCGCAACGCCACTCTTTTTGAAATCCACTGAACAGAGTTGTTCTGAAAAAATTATATCTGCAATATGAATATACAAAAAAACATGCTGACCTTTTCAACATTTCATTTTCTTTTTGTGTACAATATATAATGTTTTTATTATATGTGACTATTGTGGTAGAACAAAACATTGTCCATTTATAAGGAAATGTCATTTTCTGTACAGGTAGAGCAAACGAGTGCAGCTACAGAGGGAGACAGCAGTGGTCCATATAAAATGTGCTTTTAACACACTATTCCAAGAGGTGATGTTCTTTCAACTGTAAAGGTGAAACAGGGAAAAAGAAGGAAGTTTTAGAAGAGGATTAGTGTGTAAGGGTAGATGAAAGTAGGCTATGTAATGGGAGGAATGATAAAACTGAATCCTTCAATATTTGTTAGATTTTTTAGAGAATCATAGAATGTTAGGGGTTGGAAGGGACCTCTGGAGATTATCGAATCCAACCCTCCTGCCAGGGCAAGATCACTCAGGGCAGGCCACACACAGGCCACACAGGAACAGATCCTGGGGGCGTTCAAAGGTCTCCAGAGAAGGAGACTCCACCACCTCTCTGGGCAGACTGTTCCAGGCTCCATCACTCTCAAAGGAAAGAAATTTCTCCCTATGTTGAGATGAAACTTTGTATATTCTAGTTTATACCCATTATTTCTTGTCCTGTTACTGGGCACACCAAAAAGAGTCTGTTCCCTTCCACTTGACCCCCACCCCTCAGATGTTTGTAGACATGAATAAGATCCCCTCTCAGCCTTCTCTCCTCCAGACTAAACAGTCCAAATTCTCTCAGTCTGTCTTCACAGGAGAGATATTCCAGTCACTTAATCACCCTCATAGCCTCTGTTGGATACTCTCCAGTAGGTCCCTGTCTCTCTTGAACTGAGGAGCCCAAAACAGGATCCAGTATTCCAGGTGTGGTCTCCCCAGGGCAGAGTAGAGGGGGAGGAGAACCCCTCTCAACCTGCTGGACACACTTTTATTAATGCACCCATTTATAAATCCCTCTTTCTAGAGACAGTGATAATATCAAAGAAGAGAGACCTCCTTAGTGATAGTCTTTACATGGTCCTCCTTTTCTATAATAGCCTCTTAAGTATTCTAGCAGTGTTCTTTTAGAATGCAACCACTCTTCTTTCCAAGGCAGATCAGTCTGGCCATCGTTATACTGTAGTCATCCCAAGCAGCGTATTTTCACAGATGACAAAACCCAATATTGGTGGGAAAGCTTAGAAGCTCACCAAACTAGACACTCAAGAGGAAGAAATGTGACCACCTGCTGTTAATTAGTCAAATATTCTTTCATTTTCCGAGTAAAGTAGAGCTATGCTCTGAGAAAAATACTTTTGTTAGCTGTGAAAATAATGTTGATTCCCATGTGCTGTACTCTACCCATCAGTTAATATTTCTTAGTATACATCAACATGAAGTCCTTCTCCATGGGAGAGGGAGTCCTCTGTGCCAGAGTGTGTGGGTGTGTGCGTTATCTGTGTGTAGCTCTGTATTCTCGTCAGGTAAAAGGAGCTGTAATTAGGGAAAAAAAATGAAAATTTTACCCGCATTTGGAGCTACAAAGCTGAAGAACAGAGAAGTTAAGCAATTTGAGATCACAGAACTAATCTCTAATGACAGAACTAGGACCTTCAGAGCCCAGAACTTCCCTTCATAGCAGAAGTCTAATTGTTGCCACTCCTCCAGCTCTCTACTTACAGAATTACAAACCTTGGGCTAATCTTGTCCACGAGGCACACTACAAGGCTATTAAGATTCCTATCACAAAATACTTCGACTTTTAGGAAACATCATCATCCTTGGTATTGCCATCTTGCCTCCCATCTCTTCAGTGACTTGATTAATCTACACTTGTCTTTGAGATCGGCACTCCTTACGGATTTTGTGTTTTTAACTACCCTTGGTTTAGAGAAGACCGTTGTTTCAGTACTCATGTAAATTCTTTATGGAAAATAAGGAGCCTCAAATGACATAAATTAGATGTTTTATCGTCAGTTTTCTCCAAATAAATTGACAGTTTCAGAGATTTAAATTCTTACTGCCCTACTCTCAGTTAAGACTGTGAGCAGGCCCGAAGGGATTTATGACCATGTTTGAATAATAAGATTATTATTCACAGAATGGCTGAAAATAGTAAATGCTACCCCTATGCTGTTACTAAAATGTTGATGCACCAGAGGCATATAAAGCTTTGAGAGGGTAGCAGGATATAGACAACTATGAATGAAGCTTTAAAGTACAAAGAAGGTGACCAGAAAGCAAAGTAGATCTAACATGCATCTTGTAAAATGGAAATTGCACCCCTCCTCTTCTCCCTAACGGATATTTTTCTCGCATGCTTTTAGAAAACAGCAGTGACCAATTAATGCTTTACACCGATTAACGTTTTCTCTATGGTAGACTTCAAAGTTTCTGCATTCTTGAGGAAATCTAAATTGCATGGTGAAATATCAAAATGGTGGTGTTTGCTGTCTGCCATCTTCTTCTGACAAACAAGAAGCCATTTATTTCTGTGTGTTTTTCACTCCTTTGATTCAGTGGTTGCCACAATATTGACGCTCCCGTGCCCACTAGGCTAGAGGGCTTTCATAGGATGTTTGGATTTGGACTGGTACTATCGGTCCCTAAATCCAAAATATTTTCTAACATTGAAGCACAGATCTTGCATTCATTTCATTGAATTTTTATTTTCTCTGTACAAAACCAATTCAGAGTCCCGTGGGGTGGGTTTCTAGCTTTTTGGTCTTGTCTAAGAATTTCTCAGAGACAAAATCCATTCTTCTGAAAAGCTGGCTCTGAATTGACTGATTCCATCTGTAAGTTGGTTTTTATATGCTCTATGTGCTTATGCCCTGAAATATGAAAGTTTTCTTTATTATATAGATAAAATCAGGAGCTATGTTATGTGGAATTATGTTGCTTTTCTTGGTCTATAGTGTTCAAATGTAGTGAATATTTTTTTGCTTTTTAATCACTAGCTACTGTGGTACAGCAAACGCAAAAAAAGTTGAGGACTTTGGTTTTAATGTAGCAGTGCATCAGAGTTTGCTTTTGTATCTTTGTATCTAAATGATTTCTTATTATTATTCTCCATCCTTTCCGTCCTTGTTCTACATTTTTATGTCCAGATGAAGGAAGTTTATGGTTGAGAGTTTTTTTCTAAAGCAAATGATGAATGTAGCTTTACACAAGAATTTTAATGCAACAGATTCACTCACTTAAAGTAGAACCTGAAAGACTCTTTGACAGCAGAATGAAAATATATTAGCTTGTCATTCAAGGAATTTTGAATTTTTTACTAACTTTAGATAAATGCAACAAAGTGTATTTTTGACATTTCATTAGTTAAGTTCATTCCAATAGGGTTGTATGTTGTTAGATATGATAAAGCATAACTTTAGACCCTTGACTAGAAAATACTGTGCAGAACAAACTGTTTATATGTTTTGTATTTTTTCCTGCACTCACATTTTACATATATATGATGAGGATGATTTTATACGAGTTAACTTAAAATCTCACAGCGATATTACGGAAAATGTGAATTTTGCACCAGTTTTTAAGCGCAAATACAACTACAATATAAATCACTCTCATTAGCCAGTGGTCATACTAAGCCTGCTACAACCACATTGTCTAGGCAGCAGACAAACACTGAGGCACAGCAGTAAATAGGGCTAAAAAAAAAAAAAAATCTTAAAAAAATATATCTTTTGGTATCTGTCACTCTGTCCTCCTTCTGTGATCCTGCCTTCATTTGATTCATTGATGGTCCTTACTTTGTGATCTTGGGTTTGGAGTTTGTTAGTTCTGTCAAACATATCTCAATACACACTGTATTATTTTCATAAAGTCTTAATGAATTGCTAGACATTAAGGTGATGGAAGCTTGAAAAGAGGAAACATGTTAGATGCAACAAAAATAAGCTAAAGAATTAAACAAATTAGGCCCCAAATCCATTATTAAAAATATTTTTCAGAAACCTGACTTGGTAATTTTACATCTTTGGCATTCCCAGTGCAATGTCACAGTGATAACAGTTCCCATGCTCCCGTTTCTAGGAGGTTTTTCATTGACCTATGGTAGCGTGATGCCAACACCTAAGTTGGCTTCCTACAGGCAGTGTATTTATTACAGGAACAAGTCAAACCTCCTGCAGTGTCTGAGTATTTGGGGCTTTGCCCTTCTTGGGAGCGTGCCAGCCCCCTTTCCTTGCCTTAGATGATAATTGATTCATTTAAAGGATCTGCTAAAATGATAGACTAGGGACTCTTTCAAAGGTGTTAAAACCAATTATTGGTACTGGTAGTTTTTTCTTTTGACGTATTTTGTTTTACAGTCTTCAGAGATGTGGAAGAAGGCCTAAGAAGGGTTGGGGTTTTTTCATGTGTATGTACAGAGAGATTCTCACTTTCGTTAAGAATGTATGGAGGACGTATTACAAAATACGGTATTGAGACATTAGATGACAGGTTGCAGGCTTTCTAATGCAGGCAAGATTAAATACTGCTTCAAGTATGTTGTTGAATCTTCCCAAGATGACACAATGTGCAACTAGTTTCATCCTTTATGGAAACTCTGAAAATGTGCAAAATTACTGAAATGTTAATTACTGAAATGTAAAGCACAATTCAGGGGCACGAATAAAATGCAGATCAGTCCAAACTACGTGGAAGTATTTAATTTCTTTCTAGTTTTGCACAGTGAACGCACAACATGGTTAATGTGTGCAGGAGCATGGATGCAACTTGGTATAACATGACTTAATGATTGCATAGCTCAGTTTAATCCTTTCTATATGTATATGTTTCCAGAAAGAAGAAAAATTAAGAAGTTCAAAATGGCTCAGTCAAAAAATTGTCTAAAAGAAAGGGGAAAAAAAAATTGAGGAAAGTAGAGATGCACAGTGTTTTCACAGTGCTGCAGAAAGACGGGGTAGACAGCATTATAAGAGTGACCAGTTTATGGCAAGAGAGATAATGAGCAGGAAATGAGGCGGCAAAACGATAAGGTGGAAAAGAGGAGATGCGGAGAGAATGATGCAAGAAGAAGGTACGTTGTTTGGTGAGAGAGAAACTACATGATGATCTATAAAATTAGAGAGGAAAGGAAGATACGATGAAGTGAAATTGGATTTAATGAGGTAGAAGAAAGGTGATTAGGGACAGAAGAAAAATAGAGTTTAGTGATGAGAAAATCCTATTAAATTATCCAATAAATCTTGCCACTCAAGGATTTCCCTTCTTTCTCCTCCTTCTCCTCAGGATATTTTCCAGGGTAGTTGAGGCTATATCAAGAATACCGTTTTTCTATATGAAGCACTTCATCATCTCTCCATAGGACCAGGAAAATGACACAAGTGTACTCCTGGCACGTAGCCATGGCCTTCAGGCTTGTAGTTTGTGAAGTGTGTTAGCGCTTTGTCAACGCCATGTTTAAGAGACTGGGGTAACTTTTTTAAGGGCTTTTCTGTTTAGGGTGTTTTTTGAGGGGGGATTATATGTACTCATTGTATCAGGTACTATGTATGAAAAAACCATCTCTCCATTTTTTTTTTTTTTTGTAATCTCCATTGCGTAAGTTAAATCTCTGTACCATTTGCTTGCTTTTAACGTCCTTCAGTTCCATATTACAGCTTTTTTTAAATCCAAGCAAAGTAGAAAGGAACAGCAATACGTGCACATACCAGATGCCTTTCTATTAGGAAATGATCAGTTTATCTGAATTATAGTCAGGAGGTAAAGTTCACAGCACTTGTGCAGTCTCTTTGCTTTCTTTTTTTTTTTTTAATGGGTAAACAGGAAAATTCAACACTTTGTATCTTAACAAAACCACTTCTAAGACAATCCATCCAAACAACAACTACAAAGCAGACACTGTTGCAACCTTTCTGCCTTGATGTCCCATCATTGAGACCTTGTTTGGCAAGAATTTGCCTATAGGTGAAAATTTGATGTATTTGGGCAATAGGATTGAAATGTCAGCAAAATTACATATTTTCTGCAAAAACCAGTTTAACAAAACAAGTCTGGAAAGACTTCAAGGACAAATCATGCTTTATTAGTCTGAAACAGGGCTCTCTTCAGGCCAGTGAGCTGGTAGAGACGGAGGGATGTTATAGAGGGGTGTCCTGAAAAAGCAGTACAACTAAACTGCAAGGTAATTAAACTGTAGTTTAATTTGCATATAGAAAGCTTTCCTATGAAGTTACAGTAGATCAGCTCCATCAACTACAGCATCAGTCTTAAAATGATGTGTTTTGCAGTGTGGAAGGCAGCTAAATTGACCAGCATTTCTGGAGTTCTCCTGATCTTTTAGAGGTGACTAGTCACCAGTTTTTAAGGTGTTTTTGTGTTTTTTTTAGTTTTCCTTTTGCAATGGTTCTAGATCTTTTTAAGACTGTTTCACAGGAAAAAAAAAAGAAATATAGGGAAAAGTTAATGCAATTGTCATAAAAGAAAAATGTTTGTTTATTCAAATCACAAAACTTCTTGGAGTGCACTGTTATGCTTATCCCATAAACTAGGAATCTGGAGCAAAAATAAATGTGCACTTATCAAGTCTTCCACCTCTGTGTCCTTCATGGGAAGACATGTTGAGTGCTGCAGTTCCACAAGTCCGGTTGCTCAGATTGGTACATTTCCAAACTGTCCTGGTCAATTAGATGAACTTTGCTGAGTGACATCAAGTTATTAATTTTTAGTGCCGTAAACTTGTAAGGAAGTTCCCTTAAGCAGTGGTCATCATGACACAGAAGGTGCTGAAATCAGTGCTGAGCAAGCTGCTTTCCTTTCCTAGAGTCTCTGGCTGATAACTGTCTCCGTGAATTCATGTTACTCACCCACTGTCCCACTGAAGATGCAATCAACATAAAGATGTTAACTTATTTTAACGAGAGAACCAATGTCCAAATAAAACCTGTGTACCAGGGTTTTGGAAAAGTGTGTAAGTCTGAATTAGGAGCATTCCTAATGGCTGTGAAAAAGAAAAATGGTAAGGTAATGATATAGTTTAAAGAGCTAAATAAATGTATACTTCTAGCTCTGTGCTGTATCTATTTCTTATATATTTGATATTTACAGGAAGCACTTTGTATGTTAATCCTAAAACCTCTCTTTACTGGGAAGATGATGCCCAACAGAGGTTGCTCTATGAGCTGTTTTTTCCTGCCATGTGAATGCAGCCTGTGTTTTTACTGATGCACCCAACACCCTGTTGCGTTAAGGGTAAGTGTGTGACATTTGCCTGCCAGAGCCCCAAGGGCTCATGCTGGAGCTCTTTTGCAAGCTCAAAAAGTCTGAGTTTTGTCTCAGAGCCCCACTACGGGCTCGCACTGAGACTGTTTGAATGTGAAAACCAGAGATAGGTTTGATTTATTAAAGTGCCGGTTACAACAGATTCGGAATTGCCATTGATAAATGCGCTAACTGCAAAAGGAAAATCGAACCTGAGTTAGTAATTCCCAAGTAACTTCCGACAAATAGCGCTAATATATAATAGTAATGCTAGGAAAAGGAATATACCATATATTGAAGGAGCAATTCTTACCAAGAAGGCGTCCCTGTCTTGGGTGGAGGAAGAGGAGTACAACCTGTTGACCGTCTCTGCTAGACTTTCAGTCTTCTCCCCACCCCTGCCTCCAGAGAGGCATTGTCCTTGTGATTTTTTTTTTTTTTTTTTAATATCCTGATCCCATCTGTCCCTGCCTTCTAGGTGACGTTTAGCATGTTTTAGATGGAGAGTTGAGAAACAGTCATGTGTGTTTAGTGTGCACTCCGTTAGGCTTGTTACCATATTTAGGGGTGTACTCTTAATATGAATTTTGTCGTTAAGCAGGCAAAGGTCTTTACTCGGACACTATAGCCTTCAAAATTTATGTAGGAGCTGTTTGCTTTTATTGGTTTAGCCAAAACAGGATGGTCTTATTTTCGCAAGACTCCCTTCTTCATCCGTTTGGCTGCCAGCTCAGCAGGTCTCCACCCCTAGAGATAGCACAAGAATCTCATGGCCACAAACATTTTAACTTTTCTTTCAAAGTGCAATAAATTAACGGCATTCCTGTCTCAGGAAAAGCTAGGTCTTTATCCCACACCCCCATTGATTTCCAGTGATTCTTGCATCAGGTTCTGGGCAGGTTCCTGCTATGTGTATGTACCAAAAACTCAAATTGCATTTGAAGTGAAATTTGAAAAGACGACAGCAAGAAAGAATCTTTTTCAAGGAATATAAAATATAACGTGATAGCTGTTGAAAGCTAAAGGAAGCTTGAAGTGGCAAGAAGAGAGGAAGTATTCTAAATTTATAATGAAAATTAATTATGCATTCATTGCATTTGAAGAGGTCAGACATGATGAATTTAAATAGTACATGAGAATGAAGGCCATCTTTTATATTAAAGGCATTACAACAGGGTGATGTGAGGAGAGGCAGAGGAGTAAAGGCTGCAAAGGGGGAACGTTGCAACGCTGAGGCAGTAAGTGACAAGAACATTAAATTGAACAGATCTGCTTTGTGGCTAAACTGATTCATGATTTTCAGGCAATTCAAAAGAATGATAATATATTAGCCATAAAATTATACTGGAAAAATGTTTAAAGCTGCTGAAAAAGTTAATAAAAGCAGGAATTTCAAAGTGAATTCCCACCAGCTTACAGCAACCTTCACAACTTCTGTACAGTGGAGTATTTTTTTCTTAAAATTTTGTTCCTTTCTTACGTATAGTTTTGTACTTTTAAGGGGAAAATACTGTATTTTTTTCCTGTTCTTTACTATCTCCCATCACATCTGTCCTGCTTTCAGTACCTTGTTTCATTTGTGAATATAGCATACTAGCAAAGAGATTAAACAGAAGCCTGGGTAAATGCCATCTGGGACAACTAGCTGTAGGGCTAAAGCAGAGCGTGTGCTCCACTTTCTGGGTTACTAGAGCAGAGAGTTATTCTTAGCAGGGGTAGACTGTGCTGAATAACACTGGGAGAAATACAATGTAAACTTTCTGCTATTTTAATGTATTTATTCTATAGAATAAAAATATAGAATAAATAGATTAAAATATTTCTAATTTAATATTCAATTTAATATATTTATTCTATATTTTAATATATTTATTCTGAGATGTATGAAGATACTGTACTACCGAGCCACCTTTCTGTTTAGAAATGGAGATAATTTGGAGCTGGGGATCCTGTAACTTTGATGTGGAGTCAGGCAATGCTTACGTTGGTATCTGAACACTGCTGTCAGATCCAGTAGTGTGTTTTGACTCAAAGTGTTGCTATGGAGCTTGAGGAGGCACAAATCCTGTGTGTAGAGTCGTGTGACTAGGAAGTCAGAAACTCGCCCTGACTTTCCCAGCAAAGGCATACCTTTAATTAACAGAAATTCCAGGTGAAGGGAGTCCTGAAAGAATTTCATTTCTATGGCCCTGAACTAAGCATCGTCGATGGCAAGTAAAATCACAGAGGCTTGGTGGTTAAGGAGGGGGAAAAAAGGTAGAACAGCAAACAGTAAATTGTCACCTCAGGCTTTTACAAAATAGCATCGAAAAGAAATAAAGAGCGTTTTTCCCCAGAGGGTGGTTTCGTGTTCCTAGTTGTCCATGGGGTGCAAGGTTACCAGAACAGGATAGTGTACCAGATAATTCCTCTACAGCAGCTGTGATGATTCACTGGTTTTAATATTAACTCCAACTTCACTTCAGGGAATTCTCCAGAGGAGCTTCTAAAGCATCGTGTATAACCTAATAGCGTTATCGGTTTTATTTTTTTTTTTATCACAGACATATTCTTCATTTACTTACAGTCTATACTGAAAATAGCACCATAATTCCTACAGCCACAATTAGACACCTACAGTTAGACTGAATCAATACCCATTCTTCTGAAGAATATTGTACTGCAGTTGTGGAGCATGACTCTCTTTGTATCGACAAATACAATTACCACTGGAACCCCACCTAGTGAATATTATAAGTTATTTACCCATTAAATAATACATTAATCATGGATAAGTTCATATTTAACACATGTATGCTGTCCTTGTATTTTAGACTCTGAAGCGTTCAGCGTGGTTATCTATTGATGACTAGTTGTTGCACTGTGTTTGGGGAAAATCCTAAGAAGTTTAACAGCCAAGAATAGCGTTGCTGGGCTTTTAGGGCATGGGATTTTTTGACATCTGGTAAGGAGTGTTGATTTTTCATGTAATATTTCCTCATTATTCACTCTAGAAATCAGAGCAGTTATGAGGGTAGAAAATTTGTATATGTCTTCTTATCCCCAAAGTTCTTGGTGTTACTTCCCTCTCAAGCTTTGCCTTGCATTTGGAGCTGATGAATGGTTGGGCTGGCACAGTTCTGCTAAAATTATCAGTAGTGAAACAGCTCATATTAAGATGGCATCTTTTCTTTAAGAACTTCACAATTCACTCCCTTAAGACTGAAAAACTGATTTACATTGGTTTACCTTTAGGAAGTTTTCCTTTGTGAGGCACTTCTGCCCTTCTATATGTTAGCCTGCTATCACCTATGGATGTTCCTAATTTACCTTTGGTTTTATGGAGCCCAAATATTATCAGATGTGAGTCTTGGTGGGTTCCTTTTGGTGAAGTCTGGCAGCTTTCACTGGGATTATGCATCACCTTCCTTTGTGCAGCAATTGGTGCAGTATATGAAATGAGATTCTCTATAGGAAGCTTTACAGAAGATAGGCTCTACCTCCTCAAACAGGCAAGTCAAGCACAAAACACAAATCAAGTTACAAAACACACCTTGGCTTTTAAATTCAGTTATGTGAGTTGGTGCCTTTGCAATATCAGCTTTTCATCTGCCACATAAGCAAACTTCCCTTTTCCAAGAAACTCATAGGTACGGATATTAGGTAGTTCTGGGAAAAACAGTTATAGATGACCATGAGAAAGAAATACCAGCAAGAGTGTGGTGGGCTATCAGTGGGCCAGATCAGACAGAAGGTTGTTCCTTGGAGAGGCAGTACGTAAAATAGGACAATCATCTGTTTTTTCAATTTGCTATTTTAATGCTCTCTAAGAGAATAATTAGTTTCCAGTCACAACTTAAATTTTGTCTGAAGTTTTACTTAAAAAAATAAAATTCTATCCTTTTTCAGTTTCTTTGGGGTTTTAAAATGTTTCTACATAATTTCTCTCATTTCAGTACCTCTGTTCTCAACCAGGAGTAGATTTCTTCTTTTTTTTTTTTTTTTTTAAAAAAAAGATGCAATGGGGAAAAGTTCTTCCTTGTTAGAACCCAGTGGAATTTTCCTCATCAGTCAGGTTGACAGCAGGTTTAGCACATGTATTTATTATGAGTGCAATTTGTTAGAACAAATAAGATTCCAAAGCTTTAGGAGGCCTAGTGTGATTATAAATAAATAAAAAACCCTGAAAAATGCTTCAAGGCAAGAGCTCAGCAAACAAAAAGAAGAGACTCTACTTTGAGAGTATGCCACTATAAATGGAGAGTACCTTCCCCTTTTGAAAAATTACACCAGGTGTGTTAGCAATACATTAATCATCTACAAGGGTGTATGTATATAATTTTTTTCTTGCTAGAGGTTCATCGAAACAAACACGTTATGAACTTGCATGTGAAACTCCTCGTGAACCTTCAGGACTGGCAGTAGGTCTGTCCTCTTTCTCGTATGTCTGTATTTCCAGCTTTGGGGCATCTGTCAGTCTTACTCAGCAGATAAAATTCTGCAATAGCAAATTTGGGAAGGTGGTTCTAGGTTGNTTACACTTTTAACTAAGTGCAAGGTTCTTTGGAATTTTTTTTTTTTTTTTTTTTTTTTTCAGGAGAATGGAGATTTCCAGGCCCTTAGAAGGATCGCTGTCATTTATCTAGTCAAACTCCCTACTTAAAAAATACAGCCACCACCTTCTTCAGAATTTCCATCTGTCATAATTCATTGAGTGTAATTGAAATCACAAATTACAAAATCCAGGGCAGGCTGGAAGTCTCATTGTTCATTTCCAGACATCATTTTCCATGTTGCATTTGTTCCCTAACAGACTGCTTAGTGAGCAGAACCAAAACACTAGTGCTGGGGACATCAGTTGTCCTAAACTACTACAGAGCTACTTTTTGTGTGCCAACAGTTGTGAGAGATTTAGGTACGTTTTTGCCATTGTGGTCACCTGCTGTATTTGGAGAATCTTAACTGTTCTGTGTTAGAGGCAAGCAGTGTGGATACCATTAAGATTATTGACCTCAAATCTTCAGAGGCTTGTTAAATGTATGGTGAAGGCCGGTAGTTATTTATTTTAGTCAGGACAGTATTTGTTTGTTTATTTATTTACTTATTTATGCCAACATTTACTTATTTATGGGCACACATCAACCCAGAAACAATGAAAGAGGACGATATGTATAAACCTCATCTTTATGTCTTCAGAAGAAGCCAGTACCTGTTTGTAACAAGCACAGCCATATTTCCTTTCCTGATGTACCCTTTGTCTCCCTATTTACAAATATTTTTGATTTCCAATTTTATATAACTCACACTGTAGGCACTTGCCTTCCAGTGCTGTAGCCACTCCAGTCCTTGGTACAGAAGCTGTATGAAGAGCTGTGTCTTGTCTTACTGTCTCAGAGTTAGTCTATCTGTATTTTCTTCTCTGACAGGGGATTTGCATCCAATAGTTGTCATACCTCTATCCCATTGTTATACATTCTGCTGAAAATAATACAATGCAAACAGTCTGTTCAGCACTGACACTAGAACTTCAGAAATGAAAAGATTTTTTTTCCTTAACTTATCCTGAATACCCGTTTCTCAAGGAAATATAAGAGCATTTGTGATATGATCTGGACTCACCTCTTTGTTATATCGATATTAAAAAGAGTTCTGTGGTTACATTTCTTAGGTAGTTCCAAAGAAATTCAGGGAGCTCCTCCAGCTGTACAGCCCTGTAAAACAGAGCTGAATTTGACTCACTAACATGTTTTTCTTCAGATTTTAGATTTGATTTCACTGATGTGTTACTGCAGTCTGCTACTTCTTCAACTGCATTCATTTCTTTGGAGCTGCATATGTGACAATGATGTAATGTCAAGGTAGGTCAGGCCCACAGAGCTGTATGAGGTAGTCAAGAGGAGGATAGTGTGGGCTGTGAGAGTGTCCATGACCTGAAAAGTAGCGCCGAAGTGCATTTACTCTGTGTCCCGATGACGTACTCGCTTTGTGCCTTCAAAAACTCGATTACTCATTTCCCCAGTCTATAATATTCATTGGACAAAATTCACATAGTTCATGATCAACACAAAACTGAGGTCATACCATTAAGATCTTTTGGCATTCACAGCTAGACACGTTTTTTTTCTACTTTTAACAGAACCCAGCTTTGAAATAAATAAATTTAAATACCCTAAAGCTAGTTGTTGTACCTTGTAGGTCAGTGACGATTTTCAAAAAAACAGTGGTGCCTGACGATACCCGTCGGCAACTGCTCAGCCATTCTGAAAATCGGGGATAAGGTGCATTGTGTAAATGCCACCATCTGACTTAAGGATTCTGTATTATTTGTATTTTTTTTCCATAATTTCTTCATGACTCTGAAGGTCTTTTCCCTGACACAGAAATTATCGAAGAAAACAGACTCACGTCTGAGTGTTGAAGTATAAACCACCAAAAATAGTGAAAGTGTCTCAGATGCTGGACATTTAATACCTGAGCTGTTCTTCTGTGTCCATCTGTGAAGTTGATGCATTGACCCAAAGGTCTGTGGGATCAGTTGAAATGTTGATACTTATGTCACATTTTTTTTACAAAAGCACTAAATGCTTTGTGCAGCCATTCCTGATTTTCAGTAAGGTGTGTTCTCGTTTTCTATTGAGATTCCTGAAGGACCAGGTGGTAGAGAATTCACTCAGTTGACTGACCATCAGACTGCCCTGGACTTGCTAATTTGTGATTTCAATTCTGGTTTAGCTGTGACTGTTTATGATCATATTAACAAGTAGGTTAGTTTAGATATGCTTCAGATTTGAAGTCTAGGTTGATTTTTAGACTTTTAAGATACAAAATAGATAACTAGTGAGTGTTACTACAAACATGATTGCTGGTATTTGAGAAACTTCTCCAAATAAGGTGAGGTTAGTATTTTTTAAATACATTTTTTTTTTTTTTAAATCTCAGGTACTCAAGAGAGTTACTGTCCTATTAGCTGGGTATTCTAGAAGTTGCACTGTCCTATGCTGTATTCTGTGTATATATGCAATGTTATTGTAAAGGGAATTGCATGATTAAAATGGCTGACGTATAATGAAAGAGATGTTTTTAGGAACTTTGAGATTAATACAATATTCAGAAGGTTGGTCCTTCATCTCACAGCTTTGTGCTCTGCCTTACACTTCTTGCCCTGTGAGCCCTCTTCCTCTGCGGACCTTTCATCCCTGTCATTGTCCTCAGTGACTCTCTGCCCCGTGGCTTTCTTTGGGGGCCTCTTCTTGCTCTCCCATTCACTTGCAAAGTCCTGAGATGGGAAGGAGGCTGTTCCGCTTTTGGGTGCTTACAGCTTTCATTTTGGGTGTGCAGACCAGGCATGATGCTTCCCAGTCGTAGCTCATTTTTCCCTTCTGTCACCCACCCCACACGTGGTCTGTGCTGCAGAACGGTCCATCCCTGGAGCTGCTCTCTTTCTTCATCTTTTCTCTTGTTATGCCTCGAAGGCAGGAAGACATCATTTCAGCTCTGCTCCTGTGGTTCAGGCAGTTCAGAACCAGGAATGTTACATGGGACTCATCTGTGGACAGCTGTATTTAACGATGCTCTTCTGTAGCTTTTGGAAGATCCTATAGTTCAAATTACCATAATTCAGTCTTTACAAACACCTCTGTGAACGTTTCATACCCATGCAAAAGCCATTCCCCGTGTTTTGGGCACACAAGGAGAGATGATTTCAAAGGAAACATTCTGTGCCTTTCTGGATGACATCCTGCTGCTTCCCAGTGATTTTTTTTTTTTTTCTGTTTGTGTTTCATTTTTTTTTCTTCCCCTCCATCATATATTAATTCCATCTCTTCCTCCTTCACAGACAGATGGTAAGCTGGTGATACTAATGAGCTCCCTGCTGCCCAGGGAAGGCAGGCTGAAATGCTTTGTGTTCTGAGAACTAACAGACTGAGCACCCTCACTAAGGATGTAACACATGCCGTGGAAGGTTTCATGCACAAATACTGTAGCAGACTTTCTTCACATGCACCTATGAACCGTGTTTCCCCGGGAGAACAACTTCCAAAACAGCCTACCTAATAGTCTGATCCTTGCTGTGTTTATTGGGGTATTGCTCTGAATGGCATAATAGTCTCGCTCTTTTATGGAGATGGAGAGAGCATTAGCTTGTGGACACATGGCAATTGAATGCCCTGCTTCTCTGGCATTAGTACACTGAGAAATAAAAACAAAGAGCACCTGCTGCCCCTCAGAACGAGTCTTTGAACATTATAAAAACTTTCTTGGCAGAAAGCCGCTCTTTTTCTGGGCTGACTTGAAAAAGAATGCAATTAATTATAGGAGCCGCAGACCTTCAAGGTAACAAAATGCAATTATCCAGGGATTCAGGATGGATTCAGTTATGTCTTCTTTAAAATGTGACAGGATTGTCAAAACTGACTTGTTTTAAGTCTGCAATTGGCCTGGAAGTCTAATGGCTGCAGTCGTGTGGCCAGTTCAAGGCTGCCTACAAAGTCCCCAAATGGTGATAGTTATGTGGCTTCAGCCTGATCCTGAGAGATTTTTTCAAAGCCTAATGAAAGGGTTGTGATTCTGAGAACTTTCCTAATGGATTCATTAAATGTTCTCTCTCCAGCAGAGATCACAGAGAGAGATGTAGCCCTTTCATCACACTCGGCAGAAAAACTACAGTGACACCAGATTTGTGATTGAGTGAATGTGAAACATTCACTTTTTGTGTTTAAACCCAAATAAATACTAGTATCAGAGTCTGTCTTTTGATATGAAAGCTCTGTCTCAAGAAACAGTATTTTGCTACTGGAATCAATAACATTAAAAAAACCCCCAGATTTTGCTTTCAGTTACTATGTAGAGATATATCACAGAAACGTAAGGAATGGATAGGAAATCTGACTCTAACCTGACCAACTATTACAGCTGATAAAGAGGTGTTGGTCTCTTATCAAAGCAGGTACTCTAATATCTGTTGATGCAGAACAGTACCCAGTCCACACTGAAGTTAGTTACTACATACTAGCAAGTAACAGATGTGCCCCAGATGGCTAGGGTGATTAAAATAAAAAAGCTCACAAACAAAGATTTTACAAGTTTGGAAGTTAACAATAAATAAATGGGTTTAAAAGCACTATATTAAAACTCAAATATTTTAGCAATTGAACTAAACCCATATTTGTTTTCCTATTATCAGTCAGTTGCTGTGAGTAGTTTTGAAACAAATTAATAAGTTATAGACTTAAATAGGGATGTTCTTGCCATTTGAATTTACTAGTACTTTGCCAACAGTTATTCTGGGAAAATATGTTTGTACTCTCTTCTTGGTTCTGTGTTTTCACCAGCTTTCATTAAGAACATCAAATGACAGTAAGCCTAAAAGTGGCTGACAGTCCTTTTGTTTTGTTTTAGAATGTACATTTACTGAAATGTGAACTTTTTACAGGAATGTTCTGGTTTCACCAAGAATGCCTTTACAAGTGTTTCTAGTTTATGACTGGGAATTCCTCCCTGAAGGGAGAGGGAGCCAAGTATAGATGGGCAAGCACCTATCTCAGAAAAAGCAAAATGTTTCTGTAGGTGGTGTAGGATCAAGAAGTTGAACCAAAGGTTCCCGCAGGACTAGTGGATATCTTCACCATAAGGATCTTTTTTCTTCTGGGATATTGCTCCTTCTCTGTTTTTTTTTGTTGTTTTAGTGGGGTTTGTTTGTGTTTTTTTGGTTGTTTTTGTTTTGTTTTTTGAGAAAAACCTTGGCAAATCTTATTTCGTCCATAATTTCGTCCTAATTCAAACCATGGCAATTTATAGAGTCTCGAAACTTTTATATGACAAGAAAGCAGTTTCCTGCTTACCTGTGAGAGGCATTATTTTAAGGTGAGAAAGACCATTAAATGTTAGTAAACAAAATGATACAATCTTAGTAATTTAAGTGTGTATGGGTAGGTTGATGCAATTCCAAATTAATAATAAAAATTTGTACCACCTTGCTGTGAGATCTGGTCAAGAAAAACGAATGGCTTTGACAGATACATGATGTAACATTGAAGTAGCCCGAAGGAACTTAGTGTATTCAATGTACTACACAAAGTAACATGTACAGAAGCCCCATCACACTGGGGTACTCTGGACTGATTAAAAAAATAAAGTAAAATTAATCTTTTAGAAATTGTTTATGTTTTGTTCTTTTTTTGTTGTTCTTTTTTTTTTTCTTATGGGTTTGCATGTGGTACTTAATCAGCAATACAGTGTATGAATATTTTGTTTTAAAAGGATGTTTTTAATATTAGGTGAAATACTTTTTGAAAGAGATAACTAAACACAGATGAACTTATTTCTAGATTTTACTATAACTATTTTTGCAACTACTTATGAGGAGGCAGATCATAAGTAGGAAGAGAACACTCAACTTCTACTACTTGTGGTCATAGCCTGCTGTGTATGAGTGGGACATCAGATAACCCCACTCACTGCACGGAAAGGCCATGGATATTTCTCCCCATGTCTTAAGGCATTCTACTTTTTTTTTATGTTAGTAAACCTCTGTAGTTTCCTTACAACATACTCACATGGAAGTAGCTCTGGTAGTAGAATCATAGAACACTTATGGGTTGTTCTTCTATCCCCTTTAATAACTTCCTCGCTATGTTCCCCTGACTTTTCTCTTTGACTCCTGCAATACCCCTTGGTCATCTCCATGTGCTTCTTGGAAGGGTAAGAGGCAGTGCTTGCTCTGGCTGATCATGAGCCATGTTACTGCCAGCGAGCAAGACAGCTGCTGCCTGCCAGCTCCCCTAATAGCCTCTTCCATTTGCCTCGCCATCACTGGAGATGCTAATTGGGCCTGTATCCATTATCCAGCTATTGCTACTCATAAAACTTGTGGGAGCTCAGGAATTTTGAGAGGTCTCTTCCTCTGAAATCTGTATCCAAAAGCCTTTTTGGATGGGGAAAGGAACTGGAAGAGAAAACAAACGATCATGTAAGTCTTGCTTCCTGAGGGAGCCAGATTAAAGATGCATGTCTAAGACTTCTCTCACCCGTTGTAGATCAAGCAGAATGCATCCTTTGGTGCGTAGGTATAGTGGGGAAGCTTCATTACGGGGCTGACCAAGAATTTAATACTGTACTTCTATCGCCATGTAATAGCTCTGGGTTTGTATTAGTTCACAAGTGCAGTTGTCATTTGTTCAGTCATTTATTCATATATTCTAGTAGTTATTATCTGTTTCCAGCTGTTTCAGGTCATAGCCAGAGGTGACATCATTACATGCATTATTATATATGTGCGTATGATATTTTGTTTGCCAAAAAGTGTTGCACTGTGCAGTGTTCTCTTGTGTGAGAAGGTAAGCACAAGATGTGCTACAGGAATATTTCCGTGAGGCGTCTTCTCATTTATTAAATTTGGTTTCTATTAACGCTTTCTATTAGTTTGGATTTCTGGATATGGTGTAACATTATCGAGCGTAAGACAATTGTGTTCTTCAGACAAGTTTTAGGTTCGCATCATCACAGATACCCCCTTAAAGACAGAGGCAGGAAGGGAAAATAAGAACATTGCTTTTTCCTAAATTTGCCTCATGAAGCACCTTCTTAGAAATCAGTGTTACATTTCCATCATGTCACATGAAAAAGTCCTTCCTTTCCCTTTAGTTATGAGACATGAACCCCTCACCCAGCCCAGATGTACAGAAAGATGTGAACTTAAGAAGTATTTAAACTTTTTTTTTTTTTTTGAACATATGCTGGTGGCACTGTGGAAACCTGGGAAACTCTGTCCCAGGAAAGGTAAAATATGCGAAGATGCCTTTTCAATGCTGAATAAACCATCTCTGCTTTAAATATGGAAAAGCTTTGGTATTTTGGATTTAATGAGGCCTAAATATGTCAACATTGGAGGCTGCTTGCTTTTGTTAAATAGCTGGCACGCTATACTGGCTGGCATTGTTGTATTTGCTCTGTTAAAATCCTCTGCTGCTCATTTTTCAGGCTATATGAATTCAGCTCTTTAGGCCTGCCTTTGTATTAGGTTGGTCTGTTTAGTTTTAGGATGAAGAACATCTACTTTTTTTTTTTTTTTTTTTTTACAAATGTCTTGATATTTCTTCTGTTACACATCTTATAAACTCTGACAGAGACAAATAAATGTGAAAAAATATTTTCAATAAAGCCAGCGCAGGAAAAGTGATGCATTTGAAATGTGAACTGTGGAAGTTTAGCTCATGTAGATATTCTAACTCAGCCTGATCATATTCAAAACTGGCTTCTGAATGTCCACGACTACAGTTCTTTTGTCCAGGGATACAAGGCTCTCATGCATATGGAACTGGATTGTTCTCCAATCCCAAATCTGAAATCTCCTGAGCTTGCACTACAAGGGATTATACTTGTTACAAATGACGACTCTATAATCCGCTATCAGATTTCTCCACCGAAAATAGCTCTGGTCACGAGGCCTACTTAAGCTGGTGTCTAGAAAACGTATTTTCTCCTCAGATGCTGCCGTTTTTCAGTCTCTCTTTCTGTGGTTAGCATGCAAAGAACTACAGTAAATCATCTCTGCTGTTGTGTACCACATCGCTCTTGTAAACTCAGTGCCAGAATTAGAATGTGAATTGTTGATATTCCAGTACTGAGAACTGAAGTCAGTGGAAACTTGACACAGAACGATGGGATTATCAATATGAGTTCAGTAAAAGCCATGTACTTTTATTGGTTTACATGTAATGGAAATTACTCCACGTAATTTTGGAGTATCCAGTTTTTTATTTTTATCCAAAGATTTTGATGGCCTCCTGAAAAAAAAAAAAGACAACTAACATCTAGGGGTCGATAATCAAATGAGGCTGCTACAAAGGAGATGGAGAGCTGGTCTGAAGACTTTCTCAGAGAGTCTTTTCTGTTTTCCCACTGAACTGGTAAAGTGAAACGAATGTGATTCTCTAGAGATCTGTGTGTTTGGGGTCAGCCAATTTTTATGAATGATCTGGTTGATGGCATAGGCAGTGCATACATTCAATTTGTAGATACCATGGAGTCCGAAGGGGTTGTAAGCATGTTGGAGGGCAAAACTGGAATTGAAAATGACTTTGGCAAACTGAGGAAATGATCATAAAAAGAGGAGATAAATTAGCAGGCATAAGTGCAGGTTATTGTACTTCAACAGGAATTGACGACTTCACAGCTACTGATTGAGTGGAAATTTTACAGAAATGACATTTGAGTATTAAAATAGACCATAAACTGAACTTCAGTACTGTCTTGGTGATACAGAAAAGCCAAACCCTACACCGGAATATATGTATATCTGAAGTTTACATGCATAAAATACAGATTAATCCTTCTGGTCAATTCATCTTCGTAGAGGATCCTATGGGAGCAAGTTTAGAGAGGAGGATCAGGGATGAAGTAGGGTCTAAATGTGACCTTATGGCAAAGATTTAAAGAATGTGGGTTATTTTTTTTGAGAGAAGTCAATGAGCAATGTGTTAGCAGTCTTCAGATGTATTAAAGAATGTCAGCAAAGAGGGTACAGTCTCCAAATGCATCGTGCTAGATGATAACTAACAGGCTTACATGTTAGCAAAGAAAACGCAAGTTAGGAATCAGAGAAAACTTTATAAAAATATACGCCATTTGGATTATTTGCTGGAGGAGCTTATAAAATCTTTAGTACTGGAGGTTAGTAAGTATGTAAACAAACATCTTTTAGGGATAACAGAGGTGTAATCCACCTGCCTTGGCAGTGAAATGAAGAAGCTTCTTTTGAAGAAATTTGCAGCTCGGTTTTCTGGATTTCTCTGTGGTTTTGTTTGTTTGTTGTGATTCGAATGGCAAATTGATATAATCAGAAAATAGTTTTTGCCGTTTAAGACTATGTACTTAAAGCCTGAAATATTTCACACTTACAGGTTATATTGCTTATATTCAAGTGATAAGAGGATTTCTTAAATTAGGCAGATCAATACTGGTGTGCTGATTGATATATTATCAGATGTTATTATCCCTTCAGTATGTGGTAAATTGTATCATGCTTCTGGAGAACTTCCCTTTACAACCATGCCTAAGATAAACACTTCTATCTGTTCTGACATCTTGATGGTAAATAAAATATATCGTTAGTATTATGGCTCTTTTTTTAAGTGTCAGATTTGTTCTGATTACTATTGTGACCTCCTGAAAGTAGTAATTTGGAAAACACAGTAAGAATGTTCATGGGCTCCACAGACACATTAGCCTACCTGGCATTAGAGTTTATTTCTAACTTCAGGAGAAGTTTGTACAATAAAGCAGAACTTGCCACCGTGCCTTTGGTCTCCTTCATACTGATGTGCTGGTTTATGTGGCATGACAGTTCTGAGCAAAGGAGTATAAATTTGGATTGGAAAGTAATGTGACATCTTCATCACCAAGAGGAATAATCTACAGCAGAATCTGATGGGAATTTGGGAGAGGTGATGGATTTGGGTTTTTTTTTAATCCCTGTAACTGCCTTACCCACGGTGGAGATGGGCATGGCAGAGCAGACTGGGCACCCTGTGGTGTTTGATGCAGCTGAGATGTCTGAATTAATCCTCTGTAGAGGTGAACAGTTCACCAGTAATCCAATGGTCAGCAGCTGTTCTTCCTGCCCCCGGGACCTTTCATTTTTTCAAGACAGAAAGCAAGTTTTTGGTCCTGTGAGGTGGTTCCCTCATTGTGGATTACAGTTATACTGGAAGTGTATGTTTAGATCCACTCTTTGGTAATGGAAGGATGGAGGGCTGAAACACTTTTACTGAGAAGAGAGTTTTTTACTGTATTTGTATACAAGCGATAAATGGTTATAGGGATTGTGACAGGAAATTGGGATCTTGACTGCTAATTGTGTTTTGTACTCACGAATCTTCTTTTAGATTTTTCGTGTGTTGCATATGGTCACATTTCTGCCCTGCTGCATTTTCAATTCCTCTTTTTTTTTTTTCACTTTAAATTTCCCGCATCTTTTAAATTTGGAAGAATGGACAATTTCCACCAGACTTATTTGCTCCGAGTTGCAGCGTTACCTCATGTTTTTATGCCATCAAACATAGTAAACAGCTCTCCTGGATCCCCATGCAAAGCTGTAAATGAATTGGATATTGCAAAGAGTGGTCAGTTCCATTATAAAGGTAGAACACTGAAATCACATCCCATTATCACAGAGTTTAACATTCACTATCATATAAAAAAACCCCAACAAACCTCTTTATGAATGGCTTTAGCATTAACTGTAGCCCTCTGCAATTACTGGAGGTTGTGAGCATCATGCATGACAGTTCTTGCAGGACCAGAGCTGGAGTTTGGTTTTTATGACTGTTATGTTGTACAACTATTACTGCTCAAAAACATTTTCAGGCAAATGTATGTGTTTGTCATACTGGCTGATGACATTTCTAATTTTCTGTAGTGAAATAAAATTTTTATGAAAGCTGGAACATTCCAAAAGACATTACAGCAAGTAATCCCAAGGTTAATATTGAATTCAGGATGTTTCCAAGTGACGAAATGTTGCCAGAAAGGCCGAAGCGTAGGTCAGATGAAGAAACTCATTCCATGGTTCACTTTTTTAGGACAGGGACGGTGACAGTTTTGCACCTCCAGTAAATGCAGCACATTCAACTTGTGTGTCTAGCAGTTCTGTTCAGGCACTATTACTTTCAGAGAGAGGGGCAGTGTGTTTGGGGAGTGCTTAGGCAAAAGGGCATGTATTATTTAGTGCATATGCCATGTGTGGGGATTCATTGAGAGGCCTCATTAACGAGTAGAAAGCTCTGTTGCAAGTGGTTCATCAAGTGAACTAAAACTGTTGAACTATTCCTCCTGCACACTTCTGTTGTGTTGGACTCGGGTTGTGGGAGAGAAGAAACAATGATTTTTGATTATGGAAATAACTTTTTCTTTAGATGGGAATATGTTCTCAGTTGTAATGATTCTTAACCACTTGCATAAGAAGATTTCAGGATTAAATCATATATTTCTAAGTGTCTCTAAATGTATTGAATGACAGTGGGAAAATAACATTTACATTTTGAAGCACTCTTTAGAGAATGAATTGTGGAGTTATAAAGTATTGTTCTGTATCAGCAGGAATAGTGGTAGCTGGTAGGGAAATGGAAGGATAATGCTGGAATATTTCCATGGTTCTGGATGAGCAAGTGGCTTTCTTCTGGAGCACAAAGTGGCCAGGAGCTCTGGCTCCTGTGATAAACCTGTGTGACTGAGACGGGCTGCTGTCAGTAGATCTTCTGCAAGCTCTGCCAACCTCCTATTATGTGTACTTAGGATTCACAGTGTGGCACTTAGAGTTGGCCCGGCTAGTCGTTGTTACTACAGGTTTGGTTTTTTTGTGGCATGTGAAAACAATTATGTTTTTCACATCACTGTTGTTCAAAACTTTTCTAGGAGCACACTGGACCAAGCGTTCGTACTCTGCTTCAGTTTGCAGGTGCTTATTCTGAGTTGAGAAGCTGGCATCCTTTTGTTCTGTGATATGATTCGATGGGCAATACTGCCTGTAATGCAGAGCCTGTTAGCAAAACCAACAGCAAGAATAGTAGCATTCCTCTCACACCAAAGATTAATTAGCAAACAGTACCGTTGTGGAACCAGTGAGGGTGAAACCCAGAGGAGTGACTATGGCCATTAGTTTTCTCTTGAAAGTCTACCCTGTATTTGAGTGTGTTTGAGGTTGTGATTGAATTTGGTACAGACAGGAGACATATGGCAGTGGGATGGCGAGCCAAGACCTTGCTGGGGCACAAAACACCCAAAGAAACCACAAGAGTAATTGAATCTCTTATTCTGCTTGAGTTGAGCAGCGGAATATTTCAAGTTTTCAGTGAGCATTAGCTCATATTGGAGAATTAATTTATTTCAAACCTGTCTCGATCTGCCTTGTGTTCATTTTCTACAAATAGTCTTCAGCAAACGGCAGGATTTGCCAAATCAATACGTTTTTAACTATGCATTACAGAATACTTGAGGATGGCAATTGGAATTTATAATTGCAAATGCTTAGGAGAAAAGTATGATTATACAAGTCACTAGTTGATCAGGCAAAAGTGAATTTAATGTGTTACCTTATGCCCTGTCAGAGCTGAGGTATTTTATAGCTAAGAAGTCAGAGGTCAAGAATTACTTCACAAATAATCTGAGACAACTGCTGTTGATTTTTCCAGGTAATTTACAAACAGAAGAGCGGTTTCTCTGAATAAATAATGCAATCCAACGTTCTGTGATATTTCTGTGTATTGAGATGATTTCAGTGCTCATACACACAGAAAGCACAGGGCTTGGTTCCAAGTGATTTTCTTAGGTGCCTTTTTATTGGTGACTTAGAGGATGGACTGTTCTCTGCTTCTCGGCATCTCTTCCGTTCCTGTATATATCTTTGCAGAATATTTACCATTTTCAGGAAATGTACTTTGTCTCATCGTTCTCAGAACTTCACCTTTTCTGTGTTGTAACAGAAATTTAAGGTGGTGAGGATAGCAAGTGGATTCCAGGAGGTTAAACTAAATCCAAACTAAGTACCTGGAGACGATGCAGTTAAACCAGCAGACTTCTGTATGTTTGGATGAACAATTTTCCAGCCATCTGTCCTATTTTTCTCTCCATAACTGATGGCAGGGTATCAAAACTGTCGAATGCTTAGCTGTAGCTGTTAGAGGTATCTGTAAGCTCCCTTATATAGTGGGTATGGACTAATGGTGGTCTGCAAGTTCATGGGCCAGTCCTTCACAGCTGAGCTGTGGAACTACATTGCAGGTATGTTGTTTGCAATTGGAAGCATAAAGTATAATGATATTTGAAATATTCTGACAGAGGTCCACTTATGCAAAATCTTTGGAACCAGTTGCCTGTAGGCCCAGCATACCTGATATTTAAGGCATTTGTTTTCTCTTCTTTGTGATGGGACAGTAAATTGTCACCGAGCACTGACATCCTAAAAGAGAACACAATAGAAAATTTCAAAGCAAGTACAAATAGGCCTCCTTGTCTATGTGCCAAGGATGGCTGACATTGCTATCGATACTGTTAGTGATGCTCTACCTGCAATGTAGATGAAATCTGTGCCTAGTGTGTCCAGCTTTCAAAATAAGGAATAACGCATTTTTCTCCCCCTCCTGATGCTGTACAAGGTCTTGTGTAATTGCTGCCAAAAGATAAGAATGAAAAAGTAGCAAAACCCAATGCTGTTCTGATGGGGAAGACAAAGAAAAAGTAGGTGTAAAAGAGAGACTTTATGTGCAGATGGTGCTGTGATAATAATTTGAAATGCAATTACTAAAGGTCAGCCATCTCCAAAGGCAGATTTTGCTCTGCTGCTTGTGGACTTGTAAACTGGCGAGAGAGGTTTACAAGAAGCAACAAGTAGGGATGGGGTGAGCAGCAGAGAATATCAGATTATCATTTCCTCCTGGACGTTGGATCATCAAATGATGAAATCACATACATTTCTAGTTACCGTATACTTAGCAGTATTGTTTATTCACTACAGCTTCAAGGCATGGGTGACCTTGCTCCATTTCTATTTCATTATACCTCTGCCTTTGCCTGTCTGCTGCTCAAGGGATGGGGAAACAGCAGAAATAATTCCCTCCCACGTTTTTTTCTATGCCATTTGATGCATTTACTAACAAAGACAATTTATATTTTTCCCCCCAAAAGCCTATACCTAAAGATTTGAAGAGATAGCTGCAAAGCATAAAACTGAAGCCTGAAAGTCTACCTACAGTATGAATAACCCAGACTGTATTGTCTTTAAAATACTCCACTGAAAATTTGACATGTTTTCTTCTTTTCTTTCCCCTTGCAGTTGACAGTATGTGTGTAAAGATGTGAGTCTGAATGTGGTGTTACTGTTGTTGTTGTTGTTATTTAGTAAAGGCACAGAGCTGAGATGATAAGTAACCAAAACCTCCTAATAATAAGTAGGCATGACTCATGGGTTGCTCATAAAGTATTCATTCCATTAATCCAACTCTATCATATAGTTTGAAAGTAATTACGTTTTGAGTATCAGTGTGAATAACTTAATGGTTTGGAATCACTTGAAATTTCTTATCAATCCATCAGCTGTTATCCCCTACCTGTAATTTGCATTCTTAACAGAATAAGTGACTCGAAACTACTTCGTATTTTACTTCTTTTTACAGTTATTTACTGCTTCCTTTGATCGTATGATAATATCCTTCACTTTTACATCCTTCTGTGTCTTAGAAGCAACAGGTATCGACTTTGTCCTATTTGTGTGCTTTGCTGAGGCAAAATCAGAAGCTTCCCTCAGCTCTTGTAAGAGTTAAGAAAATCTGAGGAATCTGAAGCTCATTTGTGTTGAATGCACATTTATTTATCTGTGTATTTAGATATGAAATGTCAGGAGAACCTGAAACAGATCCAAAAGCTGTAACAAAAAAAAAAAAAAAAAAAGAAACCTTAAGTGCTAATCAACATGCTGTCCACACATAGCTGCCGAAGAGGCCATATGTGACCAATGCAAATACAGGTGTGACGTGACTGTTCGTTGTTCAGCTGCATTAGTCAGTACCTGAACACACAGCACTGATGTTGGAGGACAATTCCTCTGGGGTTTGATGGGTCATCTGATTATCATATTTTTTATTATTCTTACTAATCTCATGCTGTAGAATAGATGAATTTGTGAGCAGGTAAATAAGGAGAGTACAACTATATTGGAAGGAGCTGGAAGAAAAGATCACTTGACCTCCTGAGACAGTTATGCAGCGAGGGGTCTTCAGCAAACACAAGAGCAAATTATTCCCAATTGCAATTTTTTTTTTTTATGTAATGTTGCCAAGGAAGGAAGGTATTATAACCAGAAAAGATTTCCTCCCTCCATCTCCCTCCTTAAATCTCAATGTCTCATTTTCATGAGTGTGAAGTGCAGGGATGCGGATTCCTTGTTAGCAATAGAGAGAAAAATAGCCCATTTTTTATACGTTGTACATAATGATGAAAGAGTAGAACACCTTTGAGTCGTGTAGGCTGCTTCTCAAACTTACCCAAAGCTTGCTCAATAACAGGTGACTAACCTTTTTAGGTTCTGTAGCAGTTTCTGGAAAGGATGTTGCAACTGTCAAGTTAAGTCCTTTGTTTGACAGTGTAGCTTTTTTGTTCTCAAATAATGTGGTCTATGCTGGCCTCAGAAATATAGAGAATGTTCTTCAATAACAACAAAAAAAAAAATCCACAAAGAATTAAAAGTGGTTTAAGAATTACCTTGTCTTTAGTCAGAAGGTGTAGTAATGAAATTTGTCTCTCTTTCTTAAAGTACATTACAGATGACCCTACTGTCCAAACTCATTTACTATTATTAGATCTTCTCAAACCTGAGAAGTGCTGACATCCTGTCATTAATACTCTTGTAAATTCTGAAGTAAACAGATTTCAAAGACACTCAATTGTTAGTGTGAAGACAAGGTCAAAGAATTGAATGACAAGTCCTCCTGGTACAATAAGATTACCCATCAATCAGTTTTACTAGCAACTTCTTAATAAAGAACAAAGATCAGAAGATGACAAAATAGTATCTTGGAAAATATATGTGCGTGACATCCATTTTGATATCCTTGGACTAGTAGCTAATGACGAGCAACTGTTATGTAGGGTCTGGAAATGTGGTTGTCTCCTATAGGAGACCCTCTTCTGCAGTTTAAAACTTCTGAAATTCAGATCTTGGAAGTCTCTTATGACAAAACTTTCTGAACAAGATCTATTAAAGTCACTAAAATGAGCAAGATGGTAAAGTTTAGTTTACGAATTATCAGGTTTTAGTATAGATAACTCAAGGATGGTCATTTACAGCCATTAAAACCAATTTTATTTCCATTACTAAGTACTCCTTAGTATGACTGTGCGAGCTTCACTGTCAATACATTTGGCAAATCCGCAGCTCAGAAGGCTAAATGATTTCTATCTAACTTTCTGATGAAAGTTTCTGGAACTTTTTAACCTTGCCTGTTATGTCACCCTGTTTTATTTCCTACCTTCCGTATCATTTATTCTATAGAGTTAGATGTGACAATGGGTTCATCAATGGTAATGTTAAATCAAGCCAGTCTATCAGTTTAATAGTAGGATATGGTCTAAGGTTAGACAGGTGTCTCTGGAAGAAGGGATTCCCTTGATCTACTAAGTAAATGTATCGGAACAACAAAATTATACCTCAGATCTCTCATTTTTATTAGCACAGGATAACGTTTAGAGAAAATACAGAATGCCTACATGTGAAAGGACTTCAGATGCATTCAACAGTCAAGGTCTTATATGTGTCTTTAAGATATATTGTCAGGCTTTTTCACTTGGTCATTTTCTCATGATAATAATGCAAGTTTGTCTCAGTGACAAGAAAGAAAACGCTAGTGCAGATCTGGAGATCCAGTCTAATCCAGTCCGAACACAAGGTAAATGTACTTTGAGTCTGAGAGAAGGAGGGCAGGCAGCAGCCTGCTACGTTCCACAAGCGTGGGGTCGTAGGCATTGCATTGAGTGGTGACTCCTAACCACCCTCCTCCTGCTTTCTTCAGTGACGGCTGGAGTCTTGATTTCTTTGCAAAAGACTGCCTGGATTGGGAAGAACAGCAAATATATCTTAGTCTCTCTCTGAACCCTGGCCTGTTGGTTTTCGTTTTACTGGTGTAACATCAAGCCGGTTTCTGAGTCATATATAAAAGGTACTTAATAAAATATGCCTGGTGGGACTAGTGGCTAGCACTGGGGATCTGAACATTTATTTGTAGAGTAGGGCTGTTGTGCTGAACTTTTACTGTGAACCTGAGGCTTTGACTGCATGTACCGAAAGGTTTGCGAAAGTCTTCGTAGGTTAAATTCCCCAAAGTGGTGATATTGACTGGAACCAGCAACAGCAGGAAAAAAAAAAAGATTTTCATTGGTCAAAACCACATTTATTTATTTATTTTTTTTCATGTCAGCTTGACTTCTTTGGGCAGTTGATTAAGACTTAGTTATATGACGGCAAAAAGCAGTGTAGATAGAATGATTTCTGTGCCACCTTTCAAACTGCAAATGTACAGTTTGGGATATGACTATAATTTCAGATTTTGCATCCAAGGATTGTGCTGGCCCTACGTTTTAGGTACTTCACTTACCAGTAAATATGAATGTATCTTTTGTTGGCTTCACCAACACTGTTGTGCAGTTGGGCACTTCTTTTGGCACAAGCAGATTTCTGATTCCAATAACTTTTAAAAGCTTTTGGTTTTAGTATGGTCAAGACTTCACATGAGTTGTGAATTTCCTAGAAAATGTTCAGATAAGTTCCTTCTGCGACTTGGTAATTCTCTAATTGTGTAGATTGTCTACAGAAAACTGGGGGTTTTACACAGTATCTTTAGTAAGAATCATGTTACATAATTTTCAGTAACTGCAGAATCATAAATTGATTGAGGTTGAAAGGGAACTCTTGACATCGTTGAATTCAGCCCCCTTGCACAAAGTGTGATGCTTTAGACCTTGTTCAGTTGAGTTTTGAGCATCTTCAAGGATGCCTGTCTGGGCAGCCTGATCCAAGTTCAACCACTTTCATGGTAAAAAAGATTTTTTTCTTATGTTTAAATGGTGTTTAATGTATTTTTACTTTGTGCCCATTGCCTCTTGTCTCTGAGCACTGCCAAGAAGAGTCTGCCTCCATCTTTACTCCCTTCCATCGGGTATTTATAGACATTGGTAAGGTTTCCCCTGAACCTTCTCTTCCCCAGGCTGAACAGTCCCAGTCTCTCTCAGCCTTGCCCTATGTCGTGGATGCTCCGGTCTGGCTCTTCTCTGGGCTTACTCCAGTATGTCCCTGTCTCTCTTGTGCCAAGGAGCTGATTCACTGCAGATGTGTCTCACCAGTGCTGAGTAGGAAGCATCACCATCACCACTCTTGGCCTGCTGGCCATGCTTTTCCTGGTGCAGCCTGAGGGACTGTAGGGACTGTTGGATGCCTTTGCTGCAAGGGCACATTTCTGGCTTATCTTCGACTTGATGCCCACCGGGACGCCCAGGGTCTTTTCTGCAAAGCTAGCTTCCAGCCTGTTGGTCTCCAGTATGTACTGGTACATGGAGTTTATCCCTCTCCAAGTGCAGGAGTTCGCACCTCCCTTTGTTGAGCTTCATGAGATTGTTCTTTGCTGTACCTCCACAATATGTATCACTGGTGTATCAGCTACTCCTCACAGTTTTGTATCATCTACAAACATGCTGTCGTCATCCCATGGGACATCATTGTGGAAGCTGTGAAATTTGCTCACCTCCATCTGCAGCTCTTCCCTTGGTGACCCAGATCTTCCACCACTGCAAGGCTCCTGCAGGGAAGGAGCCCATCTCCTGCTATCCCATCTTCAGTGAGAGATCCCAGTAGTCCCAGACCGTCAAAGTGGCATCCTCTGCAGGCAGCTCCACCTGAGCTTGAATGGTAGATGTTAGGGAAAGTAGGAGAACATGTAATAACGTGTTGGAACGTGTCCAGAGAAGGGCCACAAGGATGGTCAGAGGGCTGCAGCACCTCTCCTGTGAAGACAGGCTGAGAGAGTTGGGGTTATTCAGTCTGGGGAAGAGAAGGCTATGAGGAGACCTTCTGGTGGCCTTCCAGGATCTGAAGGGGGCCTACAAGAAAGCTGGGAAGGGACTTTTTAGGATGTTGGGCAGTGAAATGACAAGGGGGAATGGATCCAAGCTAGAGGAGGGGAGATTTAGATGATGTTAGGAAGAAGTTCTTCCCCATGAGGGTGGTGAGACCCTGGAAGGGGTTGCCCAGAGAGGTGGTGGAAGCCCCATCCCTGGAAGTTTTTAAGGCCAGTCAGGATGGGGCTCTGGGCAACATTAACTAGTGGGAGGTGTCCCTGCCCATGGCAGGGGGGGTTGGAACTCGATGACCTTTAAGGTCCCTTCCAACCCTGACAATTCTATGATTCTGAAAATTCTATGATCCTATGATTCACTCCTACGAAAAAAACACGTTTTACTGGATTATTTATTTCTACTCTTAGTCTCCCATAATGCCAAACAAGAATGTGATGGAAGTTTTCATCTCCTTGAGTGCTTTGTGCTATTTTGAATGTAGAGAACTATTCTTATTCTGTGAGTGTTGTTTTCACTTGCATTTGAAATTACTTGGCAACAACTTATAGTGGACTAAGCTTCTGTTAAGAGCAGCTAGTCGTCATCAAGTGAACAAATGTTATTGGCATGTCACTCTGTTACATGTCAACCCTCTCTCCTCCTATAAAGCACAGTGTCAGCTGTGAACACACTCTTAGGGTGACTTTCTTTTTACACAATAGTTCCAGCAAGGCATGTACTCGGCAGACTTCTGCCAAGGATCGTCTCCTTACCGTTTCATTTTTAGAATGCTCATTGCTGTGGCCTGGAAACACTGTAGATCCACGTGAAGGTGTTAATGGCCATAAAACCACCTGCTTCCTGTGCTTGTTGCTATGAACTGTGATCTCAGTTTAGAAACTCCTATGGAAATGTGTGGATTTGTCTTAGGATCCTGTTTCCTAGCAAACTGTGGTGCAGTGCAAAATGTGCTGCATGGGCTGTGGCTGGTCCTTGTCGTCTGTCAGCGTAATTTATGGGAACACTTCACGGCACCTTCTGCTGCTGATGGTCTCTCAGGCTCCGGCAGAAAATGCTAGTTCTGCCTCCTAATTTTAAGAGTCATGGTGGTGGCACTGCTTGTCTCTTTTCTGGATCTCTTTTGGATTTATGTCTGGCCAAGGGTTTGGAAGAGCTGCTATTAAAGCAGAAACATCTGCTGGGGCTTTATGTGCTGCTAGCTTGCCAAGTTCAACAGCAGGCCAAGCTACAGCTGATGGGCTCAGCCCTCCCCAGGTGTCACTGCCATTACAGGAGAAGGACTGCAAGGGAAATCTGGCTGCTGGAAGCTCTAAACAAAATATTTTTTTTTTAAAAAAAAGTGTCAGCAACTGTAGAAGGCTATGAGAAGATTAATACTGGAGTCATCTGCTAAGTAACAGAAACGTACCCTGATGAAGTGGTTGTGAGCATCTGAGTTCTTCCAGTCACCCTGGTTATGGCAGCACTCTGAGGTGAACCTCCTCCCATGGGTAACTTACAGGCTCTCCCCCTGTATTCTGCAAACTGCCAGTTCAGGTGGCAGAGGCAGACAGTGACTTTAAAGGCTGTTAGGAAAATGTAATCTTGTTTAATTATTTTTTTCCTGACTTCAGACACATCATGGCAACCTCATTCATGGGCAGACATGGGCGAGACAGGTGGTGTTTTCGACACGGACAGCGAATGTCTGTTGTGGGAGAGGAATTCAAAATGATGCCTTAAAATTCCTTGTAAAGGAGTGATGCAATTGTAGTAACTCAGAATAATCACTCCTTTGGCACTGTGGACGTGGGAACTGTTCTCTTGGATGAACTTGTGCTGCATCTGAGCACTGCCCAGTCTCCATCTGTGATGTGTACAAGCAATTTCAGAAAAGCATGCTAGAAGACCCACAGAAGACAACCATGGGGCAGTTGATGGGTCTCTAATACACTTAGCATTGGGCTTGATACCTTCCGGAGTCTGTGTTTCTGTATGTACTTACTGTTGAGGATATTTTCATTCTTTAAAAAAATGTCCAGTTATTCCCTTTAGTTCTGTCAACCATTTGGCTTCAGGTGCAGAGTACCACAGTCAAATTACTGACAAAACATTGACTTCATTTACCTTTTTATAAAGTGCTACAACCTGGCCGTATAATCCAGTCTCCTTCTCACCTCCCCCAGAGCAATCATAAAGTTGAGGTCAGCACTTCAGCAGCAAAAGCAAGATCTTCTACAAATGGAGTTAAGCAGTTCCACTTATTGAAGAGTAAGTAGCTGAATATTATAGTTGGCAGAGCCCATAGCTCGAGAAATACATAATCACATGTGAATGTGCACATACAATTTATTAAATTATTATCGGTTCTTTTTTTAATTTTGTGAGTGTTCTTGTTGCAGCCGGATCTATCCAGCGGTTACAAGAGAACTCGCAGTTCTGGTCAGAAAGCACAAAGCCAAATTCTCTCTTCTCGTATATCCCAACATCCTTCTTGCCTTCCAGGGAGCTGCCTGACTGAGAATAAAGTTGTTTCAGAAATATTTCAGCTGTGCGTAGTGGCTTAAATAAAAAGTTTGGGCTGTGGGAAATAGCTAGCATTTTTCCATGGTGGAGAATTTTAATGTTTCTTGTAAACCTCAAGAAAATGTTCTTAAACCATCCTCTTTCCCCAAAGAACACAAGTATGTGAGATGGAAAATCTTCCTTGGTAATTACTCATTTCCAATCACAGCACTCATAAAAGAGGGATGGTACTGGAAGTGATACGGGGATGTTTCCACTTCTTGCAATATAGTTAGTAAGCATAATTTTGGAAAGTTGCGGTTTATCATCGGAGGCTTTTCTTTCTCTTTTCCCTGATTTTTCAACAAACAACCTTTTTTTGAATAATGTTGTTTGTTCAAACTGGTGGAAGGATTTTAACACTATATAGGAACTGAAGTATTCATTTCTTCTGTAGGTAGTAATTAAATAGTTCAGTTGAAGCCCCTGATTTTTTTTTTTTTTTCCCCCAACACAATATTTTCAGAAATAATAAGTTGAGCTTGGGAAGGAAAGCTTTTTATTAAAAAATATTCACCTAACAGTAAAATTCTTCCTGTACTCTAATCCAACTAGCATTTTTATGGTACAAACCCCCTTAAATTAATATTAATCATTTTTGTAGCACTGTGTGACCTACTAGTTCTGGTGCCTGAACCGCTCCATGTTATGCCCATTCCTTGCCGAGACCTGCTAATGCAATTCTGGATTTGCAGCTGCTGAAAGTAAATCTACAGAGGACTGTTTCTGAGGATAAATGCTTGCACACTAATAGTTAGTTAGATGATACATTGAATTTAGTGAGGAAAACGTGGCAAGAAATTGATCTTTCCTTATTTCCCACTATTACATTCTCACTTTCTGCTCCGTCTTTCCCTATTTCCCACAATTACATTCTCACTTTCTTCTTCCTTATTTAGGTCACTACAACTATTTGCGGGAGTGAGTTGAAATGGTCCAGGTTAAAAGCAAATCTTCAAAACCATGCGTTTGAATGTGAATGATTTCAGTTGTCTTGTTTTTGAACGGGAGCAAATGGCTGGGATAGAACAACGGTGCTGAATTTTTAAAGTGTCCCCAGGTCTGGCTGTACCCAGAGACTACACCCTGAGGGCTGTGTGCCCCACCACCTGCCCCTGCCTGAGTTGTAAAGCTAAGAAGGAAAGAAAATAACACAGAGCTGCTTTT